>OMKN01067872.1:0-23079 GCA_900302345.1 Melanonus zugmayeri
TCATTTAATCACTACTAAGTCATTTAATCACTACTCAAGTCATTTAATCACTACTCAAGTCATTTAATCACTACTAAGTCATTTAATCACTACTCAAGTCATTTAATCACTACTAAGTCATTTAATCACTACTCAAGTCATTTAATCACTACTCAAGTCATTTAATCACTACTAAGTCATTTAATCACTACTCAAGTCATTTAATCACTACTCAAGTCATTTAATCACTACTCAAGTCATTTAATCACTACTCAAGTCATTTAATCACTACTCAAGTCATTTAATCACTACTCAAGTCATTTAATCACTACTAAGTCATTTAATCACTACTCAAGTCATTTAATCACTACTCAAGTCATTTAATCACTACTCAAGTCATTTAACTGCCAAAGTTTTGCTGGTAAATAAACTGCTAAACTCATGTATATAAAAAAATAAAGATTATGAGAAAGGTGCTTTATTTGTGTAAACCATACATAGCGTCTTCATAACACCCTCAATAAGTTTAAACTAGACACGTCTACCTCATTACAAATACATCATCTGTAAAAAACTATATGCAATGTGTTTGCTTTCATGAATGGCTAAGCAAATAAAAAATACATTTTACAATCACTGCCATGGAATAGCCTCACTTCTTCATACTTAAAACCTTTTAATGTAGTGAAGATATGTCATTTCAAACGTTTACAGTCCAGCAACCGGCCTTATTATAAGATCAAGGCCACAATAGATTCATGACCACACATTTATTACAGCTGACAGATTCAAAATAGTTGTAACCCTTCCTGATATGAGACATAATGGCACAGTAACAACCGCAGAGCATTATATCCTAAAACAGTTAACAAAAAAAACAGTGAACGGTTTTTGCCACAATGACTTACTATCTACATGAAGACAAAAGACAAGAAATAAAGGAATTCATCCCTTAAAGGAATGGACACACACCGGTTTTTTGTAAGGTGCGAGAAGTTAGTGAAAATGACGTAGAAGTACATTTATAAAAGCAAACCCTTCCACAGATTGTATTTCATTAACCCATAGTGTTTTTATTATGTATTATTAGAAGTATTCTGAATTTAGATATGTTTTTACTTTGTTGGACGTGATTCAAATTGAACAGCCCTCTCATTTAAAGGCCTATATGTAAACCAGAATAAAAACATTACGTTTGTGATACAATTATTTGCAATAAGCATGGTTTACTTTGATAATCAACTATAACCTTAACTTGGATTGTAATGAATCAATGGGTTATAATACATTCATCTTTGTTCAGTGTTTCAAAGTGCATAAATAAGTTAAAAAGTACTACATAACACACCCCAAATAAATACATCCCCAAAATAAAACCCAGATAAAAAAAAGATAGAAAAAATTACATTTAGGTAATGATCAAAAACAATACAATGCCCATTAACTGAACTTAAACTTCCAAATATACCCTAAACCACCATTCTTCTTGGTTATTTTGGCCTGATTAAATAGTGTGCAAAACGCATTCTTCGAAAAAATTAAATAATTAGCAAAGCATTCCCCTTCTCCATTAGTTTTAAATACTCAAACGTGTTATTTGATAGATAACACAACTTGGTGAAGCAGAGCTGTTGGCTGTTGCCACATGATTACATCCAGCATAACATGGTGAAACACTTTACAACTAAACAGCTATACACTGTCTAATGGCAGCTTATTGAAAGCCTTTGGCATTATCATAGAGTTATTATCATAGAGTTATTATCATAGAGTTATTATCATAGAGTTCAGCTGAGCAATGTACTCATAACAGTCAATCTGTGCAGGGTCAGAAGCAAAGATCCCCACTTTGGAGATGAGTTTGACCGATCATTTCCATCATCTAATAGTAGTATATAATCATAGTGGGGATACTTTGACTGCACAACTGATATCTGAGGCTTTGGCACTGTTATGGGCTCATGCTAAAGAATAAAACACCTGTATATTGTACATTGAACTCCTTCATCGTTAAACATCTGCTTTGCTTTGTGTACATAGTTTTATTAGAGAATAATGCACAGCCCTCACAGTAAGACTTCAGTATATTTCACCAATCATTTACTAAACACATCCTTTCCTTTTGGGGGATCATCATATAAAAATAAAAATGCAACTAAAATCCTGAGGCTTTCTTCCTTACTGGACCAACATGTAGCCAGCGCTACATGTTGTAGACTTTGGTGGTGGCTGTAGTGGGAATCATGGCTGCATCCGACGGTGATGTGGCAGACGGTCGCTCCCGCCTCACATATCTCTGCTTCCTCACTTTGACGATAAAAGGGAGCATTGTGTGAGCAATGTAATGGTAACACGTAAATCAAAATCAAGTATTTATTTTTTGACATGTTGAACCTGCACTATGTCACTTTTCGACTGCAGCTATTTAAGTAACACAAGTAACACTCCATTAAGTAACACAAGTTTCTCAAGAATAAAACACACCCATCCACGAGTCAATCCATCCAGGTCATTTCAGTCTGAATATTTTATTCTGGTCCACTTTGCCTGAGAATCTGAGATTGTTGTCTGAAAATAATGTAGCTCTAATTGTTACAACTCAAGCCACTAATGGGAAACCTTACATAGTGCAGGTTTAAATGAACTTCAATGAACTTTTTTTTCTTATCTTTTTGTAATATTGTTAAAGTCTTTTTAAAGTCTTAAAACGTCTTTCACTAAGATTTGTCAGAATGTACATGATAGATTTAGTAGAGATATGAAATAGTAATGAAGACCAGACCATCTCTCTATCTACCAATGTGTGCCCCCCGAGGGAAGAGTTGCATTCCCCCACACACCTTTTCCCCACAGTTTAGTATCAAAGTTTATCATCTTCCACCTCACCTTCAAGGTACTTCAACTTAAAGTAAAACTTCCCTTGGAAAGCTGATGTTTAGCTGATGCTATGACGAACTACAACATTGGCAAAACTAAAGCTGAATAGTTCAACCACCATGTTTCAACCTGTATTTGATGCTATGTTACATTAGCCTCGTATTCCTCCATCTCCCAATTGTAACCAGATAGTTGGATGAATTGATTTGGATTAAACATGTCTGGTAGAATAAAACATTAGGCTACACTTACCTGATGAGGAGGGTATCATGACAGCCTAAAGAAACATATTGACAGTCGCTATTAGTCATGTGGCAATTTTTCATTCATATTTATAACCAATTGAGGAAAAGCACTAAACTAAAATACTTCTTATAAACATAATGGCAAATGCATTTCCATAAAATGATACTGCTACTTGCCAAAGTTGATTTTACTCGATCTAAAGAGGTGTCTTAACAGTTTATGCATAACCAAGCAATTTGAATAAGTCCCCATTTGAATAACTACCCCTTTGAAATACCACAAAATGGACTTACTGTCTCACTTGGCTGGAATATGCTGAGAGCTGAAAGTCACAAAACAAAGAAAGCAAAGACATTCACGATCAAGTCTTTCACAACAGCAACTACTGTACCATGAAGGCTGAGTGAAATAGCATTGCTTTGTCTCAGTACTGTTTGATTACAGGCTCAATGCACCATCATCACACTGCTCACCCTTGTTGCGTCGGTAGAAGATGTTTGGCAGGCGGTGGGAGCGTTTGAGGTAGAAGAAGGAGGCGACGGACAGAATCAGGAACAAACTGATCAGTAGCGTCCCTAGAAGCAGAGAGGCAGCCACGCCCGGCCCTCCTGCTCAGAGACGCATGGACACATGATGAGTTATTATTATCACATGTATTAGTAGATCACTTTGTTGTTAACCTCTTTTAACTTCCAAAATGTAGAACCATTACATTTATGATTAGTTTATGTAGTTAAATATAAATAGTTAAATATAAACTAGATTAGTTCAATATAAAAAAGTCACAATATAATAACTACTACTAATGGGTGTTCATTTGTATGCTCTTCTTCATACTAATAACTAATCTATTTACTTACAAAACAGTCCAAATATTTGCATTATGAAATGATACCAAAAAAAAGTGCCTACGTTACACATAATTGACATTGACACAAGCTATACAATAGAACAGTCCATAAAAGGTGCATGTTATGAAAATAGTCAATGAATCAAAATGTGTAAGTTCTCACCAATTTTGGGAATGACAGTAGTAACTGTAGTGTGATTTTTTCTTTCCACAGTGTAGTCTATAGGTGCATACGAAAAAACAATACAATGTCATCGTCTCCGTCTTATCTGGTCAAATATATACATAATAATATATAATTATATATATATACATTCCCACACATGATTCCTCCCTTACTGTAACTGCAGGCCGTTGAATTCTCCAAATCCACAGCTGTTGGGTCACAATAGATGCAAACTGTATTGGTGTTTTCTAGGAAACGCAAGTAGCATCCTAAAGAAGTGGAAAGAACTTAGAGTAGAAGTCCTGTGCGTTTAGACATAAGAGTCGTTTGTACATCGCTAAAGTCATATAGTAATAGTCTATATGTGTAGTACCAAGCATGACAACCTAGTGATGACACCTAGGAAACGAGCCCTTATGGTCCTACTTGACATGAGATACATTATAGTCTGTGTGCTGTGTTACATTCTGATCATATATATATATAAATATATATATATATAAATAGATATATGATCACACAGGGCTACATCTGAATAGTGATGATGAAACACACAACGAGGTTTACCTGGCTCGCAATGCGTGTCGTTTGAACATGAAGTATTAACTCTTAGTTTCTCGCCGCAGCACTCCAGGTGGTTGTGATGGAGAGCCTAGATGAACACAAACCATCATCAAGGAGCAAAACTAAAGTCACTTGAACACTTCGGGCCTTTATTGACATGTATTACCTTGGTCACAGGTGTTTCGGGTTTTATAAGAATCACAGTTGCAGCTAAGACCAAAAGCGACGTCAGGGCCATAATCAAACCTTTTAAGAGCAAACGGAATTAAATTAGAAAATGACTTATGACTGACATCGCCCCAAAGGTAAAGCATGGCTAGGCTAGCAACCAAACACCTGTCATTGTACATGATGCTGCAGTAGAAATTAAATGACTTCATCATTGAAATCGCGAGCTTAGCTGATCCCATGTCGATGTATTCAGACACTTGCTGTGAAAAGCAAACGTACTATATGAATAATGTTTCAAATAAATACCTCAAGACGAACGGCAGGTGGTAAGCTTCGTATCAGGACGCATAACCATGAACACACTGAGCAGGAAAACTCAACTTGTCACGCAGTCGGGACTCAGCGGCAGCAGCACAACAAACCAACGCGCTTCCGGTCTGGGTTTCAAAATAAAAGCGCGACAACCTCTACCGGGTCTATCTGTCTATCTTACATAATGCTATCAATTAAACACATAGTATAACATACACCACACGCTACAACATACTTTTATTTCTTTATTTATACATATATATATTATTATATATATAATAATAATAATAATAATAATACTTTATAAATATTAAACATACAACATACCTTTATTTCCTCACCCTGTTTATGTGACAATTTATTGGACGTTTATGTTGTGTAGCAGGTGTGTAGGACGTCGTGTTGTGTAGCAGGTGTGTAGGGCGTTGTGTTGTGTAGCAGGTAGGACGTCGTGTTGTGTAGCAGGTGTGTAGGGCGTCGTGTTGTGTAGCAGGTAGGACGTTGTGTTGTGTAGCAGGTAGGACGTTGTGTTGTGTAGCAGGTAGGACGTTGTGTTGTGTAGCAGGTAGGACGTTGTGTTGTGTAGCACGTAGGACGTCGTGTTGTGTGTCGCTAAGTAAAGGCGGGATATTTAAACGTCGTGTTGTGTTATTCAGCGCTGGTCAGGTTCAGTCCTTTAAACATATTGTATTTAACGTTAGACATGCTTCTGTGAATGTAATGTGAATGTAACGTGAATGTAATGTGAATGTAACGTGAATGTAATGTGAATGTAACGTGAATGTAACGTGAATGTAATGTGAATGTAATCTTAATGTAATGTGAATGTAATCTTAATGTAATGTGAATGTAATGTGAATGAATACACAAAGTAGCAGTAGATTTGGGCAATTATAACTGCTAGCTGCTACTAGCAGTTATTTGCTTCACAATTGAAATGTACGAGATAGCAAAAGCTACTGCAACGCGATAACGATGCACTTTGAAGCTAACGTTAGCTAACTAACCTTTTTTTAAATTAATTAAACTGAACAGGCAATTAAACTGAACTTTTTAATTAAACTGAACAGGTAACTTGCCCACATCAATGAATCCAAACGTGTGGAACATAAAGGAAATCTTGAGTATCCCAACTGGAAACAGGTAGGCTTAGAGTTGATGTATGCATGTTATATATTATATACATGTTCAGATGAGTATGTTCCTTGTATGATATATGTTTGTTTATTTATTGTTTATTTATTGTTTATTTATTTAGTGGGACCAGGAACAACAACAACAACAATGCATCGACCAGCGGCTACTCAAGCGTAGGCCTCACTGACTCCCAGTTTGTGTTTGGCTCCCAGTTGTGGCCTGACAGCTCCCAGTCTCAGGACATCAGTCTTTCATCACGAAATTCTCAACGAAGCTCCCAAGAGGTACGTTCATTCATCTGAGTCATTGTCATGGTTCTTACACAGGTTTATCAGGTTTGGTGATGTTGAATGATGTAGCTACATTCCCAAAAGGTATGAGTTACTGGAAAAGATGAGTAGTATGGCGAGTAATGCCTAATGAGAGTGTGTGTTACATTTGACAACTACAGAACAGGATTGGCACTTTCTACATGTTCTATAGATGAACCAATTGACATGTCTTGTTTCTTATGTCAAAGAATCAGAGGACCGTGGGCAACATATGTCATTTTTGGCACATCTGCTATTGGATACATAATTCAAAGTAAAATGCTTTACGCAACACATTTGAATGTTTATTCTGAAATGGTATAATTTGATGCCATTCAGGGGAGTGAGCAAAAGATCTCATGTAATTACCACACAAAACCTTTCCTGTTTGGAACCGAGGGGAAGGATAAGGGCATGAAACCTGTAAGTATACTTGATAAGTTTGATGAAGACAAGACAAAGGCAAAAGAGAAAAAAGAAAGGTATGTTTTGTGTTGAATATTATTCCATATTCCATTCCATTCCGAATCTTCATTTGTTTGTTTTAGTTTGCTCTGTTGAATATAAAAGGCACACGTTCATGTTGTTTGTATGTTTGTCTGCTTTATCAGTGATATGTTGGCAAAGGAATCCTTCCATTTTCGAGAAACCCTCAACAATGTAAGTGATGCTGTCATTCTTTTATATGCAGCTCCAATGAGCTTTTCATCTTCTAAGTGGAAAGTGTTCTTTTTTTTCAGCTGCAACAGTCAGTCTTTGGCACAGAGAAAAATATAACGGTGTGCAAAACGATCTTAGAGGGATTTGACCATTTTGCAGTGACACGTAAGAGCTTTTAAGGTTTATTTCAAAGGAGTCAATTTTAGTATAGTTGGAGATGGTTCATGCTTTGGCACAAAATAAAAAATGACCCACTGCCAGTAGATGGTGCTCTATAACCAGGGAATTAATTAATAGTGGTTATCTTGCAATGAATGGGCATTCATTTTCTAAATATCAATGTCAATTCATTTGAACATATTTCTACTCTCTTACAGTGCAGCAAAATCAATGCAGCCTCCGAGATGGTATTACACAGCAGTTTGAGACCATGCTAAATGAAGTGATCTCTCAGAAACAGATGCTAACAAGCATCAAGGGCAAGTTACTGGAGGTGATCACATTTGGTATTTTTACTTGTTTTACCTCGTAGTTTGCCGATTACTGATTCTGATTAATAATGATGAATTGTAGACTGGAGTGGCCACCACAGAACTAGGCTCATACATGCATGGTTTGGAGAAAAGTCTAGAAGCTCTGAGACAGGAGCACAGAAGAGGAACAAAACAGCTGGAAAAGGCAATGCAACTGCTCAGCACCTTAGTCTCCAATCACTCAACCAGAACTAGCTGTGGAGGTGCAGTAGAAGTAGTAGAAAATGGAATTCAGACTTCACCAGGACTGGTGCAGCCATTTTTCAAAGTGCAGCCGGACAGCCAGCCCGAGGGCCAAGAGCTTCCATGTCACCAGCCTGAATGTACTCAGTCCAACGTATCCTCATGGCACCCCAGGGGCAGCGCCATCGCAGAGAACAGCAAACCTCTCATTGCAAGGCCCTCTCAAAGGAGCCACAGGAGGATGAAGAGGAGACCACTGCTGATACCGAAGAGGAGGAAGAGCACTACCTGGGATCAAAACAGTCGGCCTCTAAACAGCCCCCCTCTCATCAAGGGCATTAAAAAAGATATTTCATCACCGCTCAAGGAGATTTGCAATGAAGCTGCTACAGCCGGCCGCAAAGGTGTTTCTGTGATCCACCATAAAGGAGGCAGCATATCTAACGAAGGCCTACAAGCTTCTGTCTCCCCATTCAGCCCCTGGTCTCAAGACAGTAATGGCTCTGTCTGTGTTGTAGGGATTGATCCCACCATAGAACCAAAAAGAGAAACTCCTGAGAAAGCAAGAGGGCTCTGGCAGTTGTTTGATGTATATTGTGATTCAGAATGATTGTAGAAGAGTGAATCGTGTTTTGAGAAGCACCTTTTTTTTTTTTTGGTATGAAACGATGTAAAACGAAATGGGCTCATTCAGACCTGTGTTGTGATCTTTTCGTTATAAGTAGCAATAAACTCTGTTATTCTGTGTTTAGTGTGATATTTAACAGAAGAAGTATATCTCGTGTGATATTTAACAGAAGAAGTACATCTCTAGTATTTGCTAATTGTCAGACAATTTCTCGTCAGTTGGTTCCCAGTTCATGATGTATTGTTAATCATTTTCAAATTGATTTTTAAAATATTGTATTCTGCGTAACATGTTGCAGAAACAAAGTGCTGTACAATAAATGAATACATGCTAGTGTTTGAGTAAATATGTGAGTTCATGAATGGATTGAATTAGTTTGTTATACTAGAATACCTCCCATAGGAGCAGGAGCACTACCCACAATATCAAGTATTTTGTTCATGTTTGATTAGCTGCTAAGAAGTATAACTGCAGTATTCATATTATTTCCATTATAGGTTTTTAAATAAATGCATGAAAACTAGTGCATACTCACAAATGTACTAAATATAAAAACACATTTGTAGTTAATAAAAATTGGATTATTCAACTACCATCTGCAACTAAAAATCATGTTGGATTTGGTATTTGATGCAAATCTATTGAGGGTTTATATAATTTCAGGGTATTTACTGTAGTACATAATTCCTGTCAAACAAATGAGGCTACAAAATAAACTCAACATTTACTCGTTTAACAAATCATGAAAGAAACTGTTCACCGTAAAATGAATGAATTATTAGTAAGTACAATTTTATTTATATAGCACCCTTCATAGCACGAATGCACAGTGCTTTACAGTAAGAAACGTACATAAGCGCATCAAAAAATCACAACAGACAAAATAAAAGAACATACATGACAGAATGAATACGGTGCAGTGGGAACAAAGCAGACAAAACGGGGGTCCAACGGAGACGGCCTAGTGTTCAAAAGCTATTTTAAAAAGCATTTTTAGCTGCCCCTTGAAACTGACCGCTGACTCCACGTCTCTCAGATTCTGGGGGAGTGAGTTCCATAACCTATTACTCAACCCTCTACTCTTACCATAGCACACTGTCACAATGTCTATGTTAAAACAAATTTAAACATTTTTCTATTTTAGGGTGAACTGTTTTAAGTGCAGATATGTTTTCATGCAGTGCTCTTATTCATTCATATAACTATTTGCTTGGAAAATGACTTATTTTGGCCCAAAAGAGCAGTCTACCCACTTTATAATACCGCTAGCTAGTTCCATCCACACTGTCTGGGGAATCTCCATTCAAATGTCCAGTATTCCTTCAGCCACAGAGCATGTATTGATTGGCTCTCTTATTTGAAAGTGCAATGCCTACCATCTGGCAATCAACAGTAATATTGATGTTACATTTGACATTGTATTTATTTTTTAATTCAAAATGAGGATATCCAACCAATCTCTTCAATATATGCAATATGCCGACCACCAGATTCAGTGTGTTAGCCAGAGAAGACTCTGGGCTTACTCCAGATTCAGTGTGTTAACCAGAGAAGACTCTGGGCTTACTCCAGATTCAGTGTGTTAACCAGAGAAGACTCTGGGCTTACTCCAGATTCAGTGTGTTAACCAGAGAAGACTCTGGGCTTACTCCAGATTCAGTTTGTTAACCAGAGAAGACTCTGGGCTTACTCCAGATTCAGTGTGTTAACCAGAGAAGACTCTGGGCTTACTCCAGATTCAGTGTGTTAGCCATACTAAACCAGAGAAGGCTGGGCGTACTACAGAGTCAGTGTGTTAGCCATATATACATTAAGTGCATTGGTTCATAAGCTTTGTAAAACATACAGACTTTGATCGGAGTTCACTGAGTAACTGTGTCTAAGCTTCGCTGACTAAGTCTGCAGGTGGGGACATGAGTCCGCGCGGGTTGAGCTTTGCTACCAAGCAGACATCATAGTTATCATGCATCAGAGCATGCCGAGCCACTGCCATCCACCGGTTCTCCCACGGGTCCAGCTCCAAAATGTCCTTTGTTATGTCGTCATGGCGATCTAGGTATTATTAATGATTGAAACAATGACAACAATTATACTTCTAGATATTACAAGGCAGAGCATCTTCCAAGAATGTATGGAGCATGCATCTAGATATATTTGACTACCTGCTCCTTTGTAGTAGCCACAGACATAAATCTTGCCCCCCACGACTCCTGCATTGGACGCATTGGTGCGTAAAGAGAGTTGTGGTGAAGGCAGCGGGGGCCCGTCCCTCCAGTGGTCTCCATCCGGGTTGTAGATCTCCACCGCATCCAGGCAGTGACGGGATTGACCTCGGTCCACTCCCTCGCAGCCGATCCCTCCTGTCAGTGGAAATGATGTTCATAAGAAATGACATCATCTTAATGTGAATAATTCTGAATATGATCAAATGCACAGTCAAAACAGACATCATTGACAGGATCAAAAGGGATTTTTTCTTTTTAAATGTACTTTATATGTCCACAACAGATTATTTGAGCCATGTTTTATGCTTTGTTTAACACAATTGTTTTATATCAACAAGTCTACATTTTTTTAGACTGAATTGGTTGAATCAACACCATCTTACCCATGACATAGATTTCTCCATTGAGCACCACTGCACTGCATCTGTATTTTGAATATTTCATGTGGCTCAGCTCTGCCCACTTATTCCATTCCGGATCGTATACCAGAAGACGGTTGCTAAGACGATCCGGTTCATCATCTATCCTGTAAGACTGGAAAATCATAGAAGCATGTTGATGCATTTAGCACAACACAATAACATGTGCCACACTGTATTAGCTTGATAAGAAGTCAATATTGAAGTCCATTATTCTATTCTCATTTCAACACTCACTTAGAATTTATTTAGAAGTGAATACCAAACAGTTCTAGTGACAACTTTATTTTTTTTCTGTGTTATAAAACGTCCACATTACCTGGGGTGTGCGACCTCCTATAACATAGAGGTGGTCCTTCAGTGTGACCACACTGTGAGAGGCCAAGGGCAGGGGCAGGGGAGCTGCACTGCGCCAGGGTCCACCCTGCTTACACCAGCGCTCCACAGAGTTAGTGATGAGCTGCTCGTTCTTCAGCCTCATCAGACCACCTAGCAGATACACAGTGTCCCCCAGTGACCCCAAGGCGAAGGAGTCCCGATATTCTGCTGATGTCAAGCACTCCCAGCTGCCCTGGGCCTCCACTTTGTACCTGTTCCAGCCAGACAGCCATGTGTGAAGTGCAAAAATGTAACCCATGGATACCAATTTGTTGGTATCCAATTAATACACAATGAAATAATGTATTAATTAAAGCTGCTGTAGGTAAGTCATATATATAGTAATCAGGGAGGAGATGCCCCGATTGGTCAGAAATCTTGGCTCATTTCTTTGGCTCATACAAAAGCAGGCCCAGTCAACTCGAAACAGATATTCTCACAACGCATTACACTGACTAATAGCTGATGGATGGCTATGCCATTTATAACAAATTACACTGAAATAGTAGCTCTTAAACCTACAGCACCTTTAATAAATATATGCCAACAATCTGCTTCTCACCTAAAAATCTCCACTGTCATTTCCTTCTGCCGAGCCATTTTGTGCACCCCAACCTCGCCCGCCACTATGATGTCATTTTCTTCGGTTACGAGCCCTGCACACACATACCCCAGAGCCTGTCCATAGCGAGGGGAAGTGATGTAGTAGCTGCGGCCCGTGCTTGGGGCATAGCAAAAGCTGCGGTCGGCATAGTTGCCATATCGTGATCTAATGCCTCCACTGTCATTACCGATGCAGAGCAGCAGATCCGTGGTCTCCATGCCGTATCGCAGCCTGAGTTTGCGCGGTGCAGCGGAAGGATGCATCGCCGTGACCGCCAGTGCTTCATTCAGCATCTCTGTGCACTCTGCATCAGCCAGCAAAGCCGTGTTTCTTCTCATCGCCTCTCTGAGGTAGTCAGAGTTTATCAGCGGCAAGCGGACCTTCCTCAGGAGCTCAGGAAGATGGAGGCTGCGCGCCTCCTCCAGAGGACTGTGTCTGACCCAGCGCAGAACCATGTCCAGGATGGTCTCCTCTCTGGAGACATTGAGGTCGTCTGAACTGAGCAGTTTCCCCAGCTGATGGGCTTCCAGCTCCAGTATCTCCTCACTCTGACAGACGTGTACAAAGTTCTGTTGTAGGAAGCGCTGGGCTTTGTCAGCCAGATCCCCCACACCCAGGTCACGGGCATAGTAGTACACACCAAGGCAGTTGGAGGCATCCATGTTCTCCGTCATGTGCAGCTGGCAGCGTGCAAACACATCATCCATCTGTAGGAGAAAGGCGGCGATGGAGACCTCTTGGACGTTGGCGTTGCAGAGTGGCAGATCTGAGGTGTACATGTAGTTCAGGAGCAGTGCCAGGCTTTGTGCATCGGTGTCTCGGAGGAATATCTCTCTGTTGGTACACTCTCGCAGGCCACAGGTGAACATGACACGGAAGTAGGGGCTGAAGGCTGATAACACAACACGGTGGCAGGGGAAGCTGACACCTTCAGCCACCAGCACCACATCTGTGAGATTCTCCGTCTCCCTCATCTTCCGTAACTGGTTGAGAAGCCCCACACTGTGTTTGACTATTAGATCCATGCTGTTTCACTTTGTATAGGAAAAGATTCAATTTGATTGATGATTCAATCAATGAGTTTATGTTAAAAAAAGATTTGTCTTAAAGGGTTGACGTTCAACTAGTGAAGTCCTTGTCTCTGAAAAAGAGACATGGCAGCAATAAATTATTGTAAAAAGCAGAGCAAATTCCAAACGGCAAATAAAGTCGTATTCAATAAAAACAGACTATTCAGTGATATATTGCTAAAAAACTATTAGCTTATGGTATGGTTACCAAGACAGATTATGTTGGACAGAACTATAAAAACTAATTACATATATTGCTTGTGATGCATATGTAGAAATACAACATATGAAGATCTGGAACAGTAGTCTATATAGCAGCTTTCTTCTTAATGCAATGCGATTTTGTGTTGTCTTACCAAAATCATCAACTTCACTGCTCTCACGATAATCCAGCTGATATCTTTGTCTAAAGAAGACCAGAAAGCATTCATGTTGTTGTTTTTGCTTCAGACTACATGCGTTGTTGTTAACAGGGGGCTAAGCACCAGAGACAAAGCTATTGGCCCTCCCCTAGCTCCCTTGGCCTCTGAGTAACTCACCCAAAAATAGACTCATGTGCTCACAGCAAGTGGGTCAGAAGGGATCGGATGATGGGCATGACATTCCATTTTATTTATATGTATCTATGTATATAAACCAAAGCAGAAATGAATAGTTAACTGTATGTATTAGTATTATCTGAGTTTTGGCAGTGACATTGCAGTCAGTAAGTACCATAATCTGGTCCACCGTGGACACCTCACATGCAAGAAGCTGTGGAATGACTGACATGAAACCTCCCAGCCTCACATTTACAGACTGGACTCTTAAAGGCCCAGTCAGCAATTTGTTCACAGATCATGAACATTGAAAAACTAACTCAAACCTAGCCCAAGCATTTGGTAATTGCCTTTATTCTTGTTAAGTAAATGTCTTTGCTTATTGTTATTAATAGATAATCTAGGAACAGTAGACATTTTGAAAGAAAGGAACTAAGTGTATATCTGCTAGTGTTTTCTTGCCCTGGTAATAGATGACAGGATGTGAGAGATTTGGTTTGATTTTAAACAAGAATGTCATGGTTCATTAGAATCACTTCTGCAAGTCTAAGGGAAAATGCTAAAATGAACTTCACCTGGGGACCGGATATCCATGGAAGTCTTCCCACCCTTCAAACCACAATCAGATTATGGTTTTGTGTACACTCACACAACATTCATTAGGCATTTATTCATTAAACACCTTGTAACCACGATGTCCCCTCAGATCGGCCCAGTTAACCATTACATATTAATAGTAATGATATATGCAAACCAGCATTGCGACACTGGTGGTGCTGAATCTGTGGTTGATGTTAGAATCAACATCGTGACAGCGGTGGTTGACATGTGCTGTATGTCATTTCATCAAATGTGTTAGCAGTGGAAGTCGTTGGAATATAACTCTGATACAAGTACAAAGTTTGACACCTTTTGAAGAGTCGTGGGCAGAATATAAGCCATGGGCACTAAATGTAGGTCTGGGCAATACAGAGTGGAGAGAGATGTGCTGGACGAGCAGAGACTGGAAGAGATCGCTCAGAGGAAGATTTACTCTGACACTCACCCCAAGCTAACTGAACGCCTCAAAGATTCACTACGGTAAGATTTGTATAGAAAGTTGAAGGATGGAAAAGAGTGTATAGGGATTGACTTTGCAGTTTGATACCTTATGTTCTCCATAGAAGTGAAGGTGTGAAGGTTGACTGAGAGAATCTGGATTAATAGTGCAATTAAACCTACACTATGTAACTTTTAACCACATCACCTTTCTTCAAAATTAGAGTCATAGATTTTGAAAGAAAAAAAATCACTGGCTGAGCCATGGATGGATGGGTTTTTATTCTTTAGACATTCATAATTTCAACAAGTTTTGAAGAAAAGGGATGGTTACAGTGGAAAAGTTAGACTGTGCATTGGGAATGATAGGGATATGCCATTTATGAAACGCTTATGTTAGACATTCAAATAATAGATGGACCACTCATGTCCCTTTATGTACATCTTTCCCAGATGTACAGTACCCAAACTGAAGCAGCGCATAGTGCAGAGCCTGCCTGTGCTGTACTGGCTGCCAAGGTATTCCATCTGGGACTACGGCATGCCGGACCTCATCTCCGGCATCAGTGTGGGCATTATGCATCTACCACAAGGTATGCAGTCACTGCTGTCATTCATCTTCACTGTTGCACAAGAGCCATTCATGAAAATGTACCCATGCATAATTCATGTGTACAATAAAAGCTATTTTACTTTGCATTGAAACCTTTGTAAGTGTAGTTATTTGTTGTCTTTTGAAAGGCATGGCCTACGCGCTCTTGGCCTCTTTACCTCCCGTTTTTGGGCTCTACACATCCCTCTACCCAGCTTTAGTCTACTTCGTCTTTGGCACCTCTCGTCACATTTCCATTGGTAAGTTGATATGTTTATTATGTTTATAGAGTTTAAATATAACAGTTCATCATAGAGACATGGGGCAGGTGTGCAACTGATGACACCAAAGACACTGAGCCACTCTGGTAGACAGGTGAGGCAGTGGATACTGGATCTGAAAAAAAGTGGGTATACAGGAATTACGGTCATTTAGAAGACGCTTTTATCCCAAGTGACTTCGGAAACAAGTCATTAAGAAGCAGGACAGGGTTAGACAGTGAATTCAGATACATGTCATGAAAGAGCAGGACAGTGTTAGGCCTACAGTGAACATTGGGGATCAAACCAGATACCTTTTGACTGGAAGTTGAACACTCTAGCCCAGGTAAGGGGTTGGGAAGTAATTTGGCTTTTGGGAAAAAAAAAATTCTAAGCCTTAAGGTGGCGGACCAGAACATAAATGGAAGCACAAATCCATTGGACATTTTTAATTGCACTAGTTTAGTTTGTATTTTACATACGTTTGTAGGGTAAAGTCCAAAGCACACAGCCTTGTCAGGACAGATGCAAAATGTTGAATGAATTTTCCAAAATAAACTTGAGCGAAAAAATGTCACTCATTTGAAGTGATTTGCAATTCGCACTCTGTGTGCTTTGCTCCGTTAAAACAATATGATTCTACAAATATGAGGAGAAATTCACACTCCTGCCAAAACAGCTCTGTGCAATTGAGCACATTGAATTATTAAATAGATTAATTAAACCTGCGCCCGATAGCCTACCAGTCATCAGTAGACAGCCTAATACAAAACAGACTCAAAACAATTAAGTTCACATTATCTCACTTAACCTATTCACCAGCCACCGTATAGCGGATTCATTAGACCTCATTCAGACTTTATTTTGTATCAGCTGTGGTTTCAGTTTGATGTTTGAGTTTCTCAAACTATGCTCTCTTTTTAACAAGGTATTGAGTTAGGAAGCAAATAGATTGGCGATCTAACTTCAAACTGAAATCACATCGGTTACAAACTATATTTATAGGCAGGCTATCTATGGAAAAACACAACAGCAAATAGGACTTTTATTGAGGTGTACTTTATAGTTCAAGCGAGGAGATCCAGCACACCCACAAATCATGTCCATGTTCAAATATACATATATTTAGGCATATAGTCCTACATATAGAAAGTACGGATAAATATATATAAATATATATATTTAAAGGAAAAAGTAAACAGGAAAATAAAACAATAGATCGAATGGAAATGGATATGGATTCAGACAGTATTTAGAAAATACTGTGCGGTACTGAAAAACCCACAGTCAAGGGAGAGTTATTTGAGTGCATTCCAATATCTCTGTTTGATTGTATGCTTCTTCATCTAAATAAAGATACACAAATAAATAAACAGAAATTGTAGCCTGTTGATTGTATACAATTAATGTTCTGCATATTTTGCAATCATGCTCCAGCCTACGTAAATACATGGGCATTTAAGGTACGTGATCCTATCACTTAAAAAATCGAACTTTTGTGGCCCAGGCCCACGATTGAATAGATTCATTTTGTGACCGTGAGCAGGAACTAGCGTGATACTGGGTTGCGGTATTGGTTAACAAGGGAAGTGGTTTTAAGCTGCAGGCTTATTCTGTGGTCATTGCCTTATCTCATGTTAACATGAGAGTGAGTGTTCGTAGGCCTATATGTTGCGTATCATGTCGTGTGATCTTTATTGATTATTACATTTTAATCTCAATAATAAGATAACAGGATGAGAGCCAAGATGAGAGCCCTTTCCATAGTTTGAGGGATTTAATCAACCAACCTAACAATACATATCATCCACAACTACTTCAGTTCAGTTCAGGTCAACCAACCAAATGATACGGTTCAGTTCAGCTCAGATTGTGTCCCGCAAGGGAAACTCACTTTGCAGCAGGGCATGATAGACATTATAGATACATATAGGCCAGTATTTAGAAAACTGAACAGTGCGGTACTGAAAAACCCACAGTCAAGGGAGAGTCGCCATTTACTTGTTATTATTTATGGTTTCTCCTTATAGGCTTAGAATGAAAATATAATATAGGCCTAGAATGGAAATATAATAGGCATACATGTTATTTTTCAAGACGGGGTCATTTTCGGATTAAATTAGCACAAATTAGCACAAAAAGTATATATACTGCCGACCACAGTAACTCTTCATTGCTCTGGTGTGGTGTTCTTCAGGTACATTTGCCGTGCTCAGCATCATGGTGGGGGGTGTTACAGAGAGATTAGCCCCAGACAGTGACTTCCTCGCAGTGAATGGGACTAACCTCACTGGTGGACAGGTGGATATACATGCCAGGGACTTGTACAGGGTACAGGTTGCTGCAGCTACCACTGTCCTTGGAGGACTCATCCAGGTATCTATGCTTGTATGGATACATTCTGATGTACTTATCACCATTACTACTGGCCATCATGAGATGTCTGTCCATAGGTGGTACTGGGCCTGGTGAAGTTTGGATTTGTGGGAACCTACCTGTCTGAGCCATTGGTGCGTGCATACACAACAGCTGCTGCTGCTCATGCAGTGGTGGCACAATTAAAGTATATCTTTGGTGTGTCTCCCAAGCGCTTCAGTGGTTCTCTTTCACTGGTGTATGTGAGTGTTGTCAATTTATTACTGGTTACAAAATTACTACTTTTATATTTTAAAACCACTACTTTGAAATGCCCTTAATGATGTCACATCAATACACTTTTTTCACTCGCAGCTTGCGATTTTTTATTTTTGTGCTCATGTATCCTCTCTCTATACTATTCTCAGACCTTGGTGGACGTTTGTTCCTTGCTTACTAAGACCCATCTTCCAACACTGGTGGTCAGTGCGGTGTCCATGGCCTCTCTCATCGCTGCCAAGGAGCTCAACTCCTACCTCTCACCAAAGCTCCCAGTGCCCATCCCAGTGGAACTCATTATGGTTAGCGGAGTGTGTATTTTTAGGGTTAAATCCATTACCTCCTCACACTATGTTAATGGTGTTGTGTTTCCATGTTGCAATGGAATCACAAGCTTGAAAATGCTGAGCAGTGGCATTATGGCAGCAAGTGCATTTTTGCAAAACACAGCAAAACTGACACATTGTAGCTAATGATTATGTCTACCAGTGTGCTCTGACGATTATTGCTCAAGCCATTGGAGTTTAATGATTGAATTTTGTGGAAAAGCTTGTTTTGTTGGACTGGTGTATTAGTGGCTGTGTAAATGTATTAATATCTTTTTTTTTTATTAGATAGTGGCAGCGACATTGATATCATCATATACCCATTTGAACAGCAACTACACCATCTCAGTTGTAGGGGTAATTCCCAGTGGGTAAGAATCTAGTTCTCCTAACGTTGGTTGGACATGGTTGTTAGGATTCTTACTTGGCAACATAAATAGGTTATCATTTTCTCTGAATGCCTCCCAGTCTGAGTTCACCCAGCCTACCGAAAGTCAATGTGTTCGGAGAAGTCATTGGCGATGCATTTGCCCTGGCCATCGTGGGATATGCCATATCTATCTCACTTGGGAAAACATTTGCACTAAAACATGGCTACAAGGTGGACAGCAACCAGGTGATCTAAAATCACAACTACATTACCCATGATGACTAGCATACAGTCAGATGTCTAGGTACTTTATTCTCTTACTGTGTGTCCATTCTAGGAGCTGGTGGCACTAGGTCTGAGTAATGCAGTAGGAGGCTTCTTTCAGTGCTACTCGGTGTGTTCCTCCATGTCCCGCAGTCTCATCCAGGAGAGCACTGGAGGGAAGACACAGGTGAGAGCCATCCAGCAATCCCTAAGTGACATAAGACATGGTTATATTTGTGGGTGTGTAACCGATGGTTCTTCTGACGCCACACCGCGAGGGCTCAAACCGCCGGCTCCAGGAATGGCAGGCAAATGCTTTAACTTCTAAGCCAAATGACTGCAGCCATTTGGGTCAGCAAATGACTACAGTGCTCTTAAGGCTTCAGGAGTGAGGTTTACCATAGAGGACCCGTGTCAACTCCGTTATAAGTGCACAAATGATTGATGAATGTGTTGAGGAGGCAGAACTATAGACTGTAGACAAATCTCTTGCTATTTAGTATTCTTATGGAAACTGCATTATGTGGGCATGTGTAGGACTATGCAAGGCCTCAAAACCTGAATCAAAAAATATGCAAAAGACAAACTTGTTTGCCAAATGCATTGTATAAAATACATGCATGACATGTTTTTTCAGATGGCAGGAATTGTCTCAGCAGTAATAGTTTTGGTTACAATACTGAAGCTGGGACCACTGTTCCAGGAGCTTCCCAAGGTGTGGTTCATCGTTTACTGTTCATCTCAGCATACATTCATTATCACTGAAAATGCTGCCCTGTTGTTGTGCCTTGCTAATAAAAATCAGTAATACGTGAACATCTGGCTGTTTGTATTGTTTTTTGCAGGCTGTACTTGCGGCTATTGTCTTTGTGAATCTGAAGGGGATGTTCAAACAGTACTCTGATATCCCTCAACTGTGGAGGAGCAGCAAAATTGACCTGGTGGGTGAATACATGAATCATTTTAAAAATCCAGTCATTGAGTCACATGAGCCATGAATCCGATTGATTGCATTTGTTTGTTGTCATGCTCCAGGCGGTGTGGTTGGTGACATGGGGCTCCACTCTACTGTTCAATCTGGACCTCGGTCTGGCAGCATCCATTGTCTTTGCTCTGCTCACTGTCATCTTCAGGACCCAGCTGTGAGTTAACAGATGTAGCTAAACATGCTAATGTAGCCTTAGTTTAAAATGTTTGGTTGATCCAAGGCAATGGATTGTTTGCCAGAGCAGGTGGTCGCTAGCTGACATAGCCACTCTGTCCTGAGTGTGTGTGGAGATGCTGGTTTAGCCTGTGGGCTTGATTGGCCAATGCACCCTCACCCAGCCCCAGAGTCTAATCAGCCAGACTCAGGCCGGGTGAGGCTGCTTAAAGCAGACACCAACCACACACACTCCACAGCTCTATTTGTGCTTTGAACCAACACAATGATTTTCTATTCCTATTCCATCCATAACATTTCCCAACATACACCAAATAAGCTCCCAGTCTTAGCCCCCCCAAGATGCTCTGGTATACTCTTCATACTGCTGTGTTTTAGTAATACTCTTAGCTTCAATCAAGAATACTAAGTTAACAAAGAAGGGTTTCACCATTCAGTAAATGGTGAAATGTTCTAAAAGTGCACAATGTGTCCTATCAGGCCAACATACTCTGTTCTGGGACAGATTCCAGGCACTGAGCTTTACGTGGACATAGAGACTCACAGAGAGGTGAAGTATTACTCTCTATGTGTTCTTCCTTCTTTTCCCACTGGGAAGTTTGGGGAGTTTTCCCTTTTGAAGGTTAGGGGTGCCCACTTATATTAGAACTGTGAACTCCTTTGAGAGTAACTCTGATAAACAGTTACAGAAATAAACATGACTGAAGTTGACTTGTATGTGTATTTGTGTGCACATGTTTGTGTGTGTGCGTTTGTGTGTCTGTGTGTGTGTGCCCATGACAAATAGTAGTCTTGCAGAGCCATGACTATGCCACTTTGTGATGAGATGATACATGTAGACCTCCAAGCTTAATGACAGGGAGAGAGAGGGAGAGAGAGACATTGACTTCCTCTGAAAGCTATGAAGCTGGTGTGTTTATTTTGCAGGTGAGGGAAATCCCAGGAATTACAATTTTCCGTTCCTCCGCCACGGTGTACTTCGCCAACGCTGATCTTTACCTCGAGGCCCTGAAACAAAAGGTGAACCCCCTCGACTACATCAAAAAACCCAAATCTGATGAGCTGATTAAACACTTACACTATGTGTTCAGAGTGGACTGGACATCAGCAAAATGATCATTTATAAGAGAAGAGAGGAGGCAAAACAGAGACGTCGAGAGAGGAGGGCTGAGAGACGGGCAAGGAGGCAGGCCAAGAGAGAGGTACTGCGCTAATCACAACAGACCTGTATTATTGCACCATAATACTAGTATTATAAGTAGTATTATATTAGTATTATTACACCATGATTAAAGCCATGATAATCCGAGGGGTGGATTCTCTCTTGGGCAGAAGCGAGCGCAGAAAGCGAGGCAAATGGCGACGTCTGAGATGGTGTTCTCCGTGGAGGAAGAGGAGGCGGCCGGCCGCTGGGAGGATCCATCCACTGATGAGGAGGCAGCGCACGGCGGGCACCGCCAGGACCCTCACGGCAGGGGGAACGGAACCGTGTTCGTGATCCCGGACACCCCACGGAACCCAGGCGACCAGTGCAGGTGGGAGTACCTGAAGGGCGGGGCCCTGGACTGCGCCAGCATCGGCTCTGTGTCGGAGCTGCAGGATGGGGCCTCCAGCAGCGAGGACACCCTGAGCCGTGACCTGGAGCGTGTCTCCCTGGGCTCGCTGGGGAAGTGGACCTGGGACGTCCACTCCATCATCCTGGACCTCACCACGGCCAACTTCATCGACACGGTGGCCATCAAGACTCTGAAGAATGTGAGTTATTCAGATGCTCATGTGTTTCTATTTGATGCGTGTTTCTATTCTTTTCTATAATTTATGAAGGGACGATGCTGATAGGATTATGGGATAATTTTACTCTTTACTGAGTGGTAAAATATATTGTAATAATGTGATATAAATAATAACAGTATTGGTTTGTGAAACAAGGAATTGATTACACTTTTGTGTTGGCAGATTTTCCAGGATTTTGGTGAGATCTCTGTGGATGTCTACATGGCTGGGTGTCAAGGTACTATAGTGATATCTATAAGGTATAGAAGTGATTGTTGTTAGGTTCAATTGTTATCTCAGGAACTGATTCAATACACTGGTAGTGCTGCAACAAATGGTTATTTTATTTCTCAATGAATCTAAATCTAATGTCATAAATAATCACATAATCCCAGAGCCCATATTGTGATCTCTTAAATTATCTTGCATAGTAGTATTCAGTTCGTAATCTGAAATGCAATCAAATATTAGCATTTTTACTTAAAGGAAACCAAACTCCTGTCCCACTATCAGATTTTTTTTCAAACATGTTCTCACCGACTTCTGGTAGACACTGCATACTAACGTACTGCATACTACATACTACATCAGGGGTGTCAAACATACGGCCCGTGGGCCGTATCCGGCCCGCCCGATGGTTCAATCCGGCCCGTGAGACGACGTCCAGATAAAAAATAAAAAGTTAAAAAATAAAAATAAAAACCCCAAAAATGTAAAAAATATTCCACATTTGTCCAGCAGAGGTCGAATGGGGGATTCCTCGCACGCAAGTGAAATCATAGCGCCAGCACCCTCCCCCCTCAACAAT
>OMKN01067874.1:0-16070 GCA_900302345.1 Melanonus zugmayeri
CAACAGCCAGACTGACAGACTGCCAGACAGACTGACAGACTGCCAGACAGACTGCCAGACAGACAGACAGAGAGAAAACAACAGGTTGACATCGCACTCTCTCTCCAGTCACTCTACCTCGCTGCTTTTCCATTTCCACCCGCTCTTTGCACCCCGCCTTTTAGTGCCGTCTTGTCCCCGTCTCGTCCTGTGAGTTTTGACGTGTCGTCCGATGTTGCTGCGATGTGAACGCCCGCCTCTCGCCTTACATCTGTTGCCCCTCCTTGCTCGCCGCTCGCCACCACCATCGACGATATCATCCATCTGAACCTGATAGAGGCCCGCCCGGTGCTGGATGCATGTGGAAGATTAAAAAGAAAAGAAAAAAGTCATAAACTAACAATGAAAAACCTAAGTGTTTACCATTAAAAGTGTGTGTGTGTGTGTATGTGCACGTGTGTGCGCACATGTCTGTGTGCGTTCATGTGTGTGGGTCCGTGTGGGTGGGTGTGTGTGGTTGCATGTGTGTGTGTGTGTGTATAGGCGCGTGTGTGTGTGTGTGTGTGTGTATAGGTGCGTGCGTGTGTGTGTATAGGTGCGTGCGTGTGTGTGGGGGGTGTTATGGTTGCGTGCATCCGCACAGTATTTGCGTGCACACCTGGGTTGTACCTTGTGCTTACGACATGTGTCCGACGGCGTACGTGTTCAACTGTTCAGTCAACATGACCTTTCACATTATTATTTTTTTACTGGCGGTATTCTTCTCATTGTAACTGTACAAAAACTAATTTCCACTTAAAAAAAAAAAAATTTGGAAAATATACTCAAGTGTCCCTTTGTATTGTAGGAGAATATGAATCATCAGTGTTTAACCAGTTTGTGGAGGGGGGCGTGTGTGTATTTCCACATTGAGAAGGTAGAAAATGTCAGAAGGGACTGATATAGCAGAGCTATGACTGTGGCCCAGACTGAACCTATTCCAAGGAAGACGCAATAAATGATGAGACATGATGAGATGGAAAGGGTGTTGTCATTTTTATTTGCTCTTCATTCAGACCCATATAAAATAATTTATATGAACGTTATCAGTATGGTCATTCAGTACGGTGGTATTTGTTTTGTAGTTGTAGTCATGGAAGGTACATTTTATTAGATGCATTTTATTTTTTAAAAAGTTTAGTGTGATTACGTTTTTGCTTTTGAACCCCAGTTGGGAGTTTTGAGTTCAAAAACAAATATTGTGATACATCCATAACAGTGACAAAGATGAAATATCCATATAACACTAATTCATATACAGTGAAAATACATACAGTACAATACAACCAGCATTGTGAATGAATGGTGTGATCATTCTTTACCATAGAGATGTGGAGGTCTTCTGCTCATGGCGAACATGTTTGTGTTATGTAAGCTATCAGGCTTTGGGCATGCATCCAATATGCAGTGACTATAGGACCACTAATACTGTCACCGCTGTAAAATACACCACTAATACAGTATATACACAATACGTTTTGCTTCCACAGAACTGTAGAAGCAAAATGTATTTTCGGTGCTAATCCACTTCAATATAACAAAAGGATGTAAGGCTACGCTGGTTGTCAGCCACACACGACTGATATCGCCTGCTGTTCTGTTCGAGTGTTGTCAGGAACAGAAACTAAGGATTGCACAATATGCGCGTGATCATGTGTGGTAAGAGGGAACATTTTGGAGAAGGAACGTAGTTAACTATTCCAGGAGATGTCTCTATGTCTTCTTTCACGAAAAGTAACAGTTGCCATTCTAATTGGGTTTGAAACTGAATCGTACATTTAAAAGACACACACAAACACACACACACACACACGGGCCTTTGTATGTTGACACTGTGTTGCCAATAGCTCTCACTACAGCTTCTGCTTTAACCTCTCATGGTCTCTTTACTCTATCAGAGGCTATAAATACAGAATCCTATTAGTGTTGCGCCACATTCTCCAACACAGTCCCATTCCCTGCCTCAGAAACACCACAGAGAGGGAGAGAGAGATAGAGAAAGAGAGAGAGAGGGAGAAAGAGAGAGAGAGAGGGGCCTGCAGTGACGTATTGCCGGTTATCTCATTAGACGATCATAAAAAGCCAGTTTCCTAAGCAACGGCTCCGACTGTCTCCATGGCAACCAACCGCCATGTCACGGTGGTTCACTCTCCCCCCCACAGTGAGGCAGGGGGGAGGAGTCAAAAGCAACCAATGGGGAATCAAAGCAGATGCCAACGGATCTGAGGAGGAGGAAGTGGAGGAGGGAGACGGACAGCCAGGAGGGACACGTCTGACCTCTGTTGGTCACATCTTGGTGATGCAGAACATGTCCTAAAATAAACACAAATAGATATATATCTTTTTTGCATTCATGAATTAATAAAACACACATTGGCCATTTCCAGTAAGACGTCTCACCTGGCCGCGGCCCTTTAGTGCCTCGGTCTCAAGAGTGTGAAGGACTGCATCGTGAATGGTGACAAACAGGTTGTTCGATAAGATCGACTCGCTGAAGATGCCTGCCCTCTTCAGTTGCTGCACAATGCAAACTAGTGTGGAGTAAACAAACAGGGACCACACACACACACACACACACAGGAGAAAGAGTCATTTAAAAAAGGAAGAGAACTGTGCTTTGATTATAGGGAAGTGTGTGCATAATCCATGTTTGGGTTACGCTGTACAAGGTCAGGATTTGCCCCTCACGTATTGCCCAAACCTTTGTGTGTGTGTGTGTGTGTGTGTGTGTACAAAGGACAAGGATGATCTTGTGTTATGTCTGGTGGTGTGAACTCACCTTGACAGCCGGCCAGATAGACAGACACGTCTATCTCCCCAAAGTCTTTGAATATCTGCACATAAACGATGAAGAGTGTGACCAACGTGGGTACATCAACTCCCTCCCTTGTACTTTTATCACCAACACACCAAGATGTTTATTCACTGTGTGTACGTACACATATGACGATGAAGTAGCTCATTTAACAATGCAATTCAATGCTCTGTAGAAGCTCTTCTTAAATTGCAAGACCAAGTTTGCATGTCTAAAATGAACAAGTCATGGGTTGTGTGTGCGCATACAACATACGGATAGAGAACCTCAAATGAAAACCTTCATACATTGTTCAGCATCTTGGCCGTGACTGTGTCCACAAAACTGGTCGTGGAGAGGTCCAAGATAACACTGTGCATCCGATGCTGTGGCACACCCTTCACATCCGCCTCCTCCTTGGAGCTGTCGTCACTGTCGACGGGACGCACGTCTTTGGCGGAGTCCGAAACCTCTGCGTCATTCTGGTAGGCAAAGTTCACCTGTCCGTTTACATGGCCGTTCATTGGCGAGCCGTGGGTTGGGACCTCGTCCGTCGGGCTCAAAACTACCTTCTGGTGTTTTTTTCCTTTTTTCTTCTTTAAAGAGTTGTGTTCAGGCATGCTGCTGTTTAGGTCTGCCTGCTAATAGGTTAGAGAGAGTTATAGTTTCACTTATTCATGTCTTATCTTGCTAGGTATCAGACGGACAGTGTGGGGCGAGGTTGTACCTGTTTCTTTGCCGCCTTTTTAGCTTTCTTTTTCTCTTTGTCCTGTTGACGTTTCAGTTTGTTTTCTAGCTTTTTCTTCTCCGTCAGCAGCTTCATGATGTTGATCCCACTCTGTAAGCGAGCGGGACGCAGTGAGAGCAGAAGACAGCTAATGAAAGCAATTAAGGAGACAGCAGTACATGGGGATTTTTTTTATCTTGTCATTAGATATGCGCGCGAGCACACACACACACACACACATACATAAGTTACACATTCCATAAACACAAGCACCTACATAATCTTACACACACACACCTTTTTTTGCAGCGCGTCCCAATACATCTCCGCATTGGTGTAGCAGATTGTAGTAGAAGAACGGAAGATGGTAATTCCTGGAATCTGTTTGGCCTGCGCAAACACACCATTAGCAAAGCAGTGATCGGGGACGCAAAATATAGTTTTAGCGCTCATCTTCTCACTTTTACTCACAGACCCCTAGATTTCATGGACTCTCGTAGAACCGCCAAGTACCACTGTCTATCCATAGAGTTCTATTGTTTTTCTATTTCCTTACAAAAAGCCGGGCTGTAATGTATGGCACGGGATGCGCCATTCACGTGAGATGACCGGACTCCTTACCTCCTCATAAGCGTCCATCTCCACATACAACTCGGTGCCCGGCACGTGGCCCAAGATGGAGTAGCGCGGTCTAAGCGAGACAGGGACACGTTTTCACAGAGATGTAAAAGGTTGATGTGCTACAATGACCACCGCCTCTTAACAGCGCCTCCACCACCCCTATACATTATTGATGCCCCCCCCCGGGGGGAAGGCGTGCGTACTCACAGCTGGATCCTGAAGATGACCGTGAGCATGGCGAAGACCACGGCCACTGCCAGGCCTACGTCCAGGTTGAGCAGGAGGGTAGCGACGAAGGTGACCGACCAGATCATCTGGGGGGGGGAAATCAGTCTCAGTTTCAGATGACTTTGTCGATCCCCAGGGGGAAAATTGCTTCTGTTATAATGGCTCAGCTCAGGATAATAGAAAATAGAATACATTTAAGTAAAAATAATATTTAGAAAATATATATAGAACACAAAAGTATGATGGCAATACAAATATGGAATATGTGCCTATGTACAAAAATACATGTATGTGAATAATAAAATATATGTATGTAAATAAATGAAATAAGCATGTAAAAATGCAAAGAGGAGGATTGGGTGCACAGTGGTAGACAATGTTAGATGTTGAGGGGAATAGAGGATACGTTATGAAGCCATACCAGATCCACCTTGTTGCTCTTCCAGAGCGTAGATACGTCGTTGAACTGCTTAAACATTCCTTTCAAATTCACAAACACTATGGTGGCTAGGATTGCCTGTGTGGCAAAGCACACACACACACACAGATCAAATCATTAGACATTATGTATTGTACCAAAAGAGTTGTGGTAGAGTAGCGAGAGAGGCAGAGGTCATCGTCAGGAGAGGGATCCCAGAGGATCCCTCTCCTGACGATGACCTCTGCTTCTCCCTCTGTGAAGCCCTTTGAGACTGTAACTGTAATTAAGGGCTGTACAAATACAATTTCACTTGACTTGAGAAGCGTGGTTCAGGAAGTTACCTTGGGGAGCTCTGCAAACAGAGAGCCAACTTTCAGAACGGTGATCAGCACAATGATGGAAGAAACGACTCCTGCCATCTGAGAAAACATACATAGTCATATTTTAGGGATGGCCATGTCACATATAAGAGACTGCATATTGACACAGGCTATAATGATGATGTATGTGTGTGTGTGTGTGTGTGTGTGTGTGCATGTGTCTGTGTGTGTGTGTGTGTGCATGTGCATGTGTCTGTGTCTGTGTGTGTGTGTGTGTGCGTCTGTATTACTTGGGTCTTGCCTCCCGTGCTCTCCTGGACGAGGCTACGTGACAGAGAAGCCGTCACACAGTAACACTGGAAGAAAGCCCCAACCACGTTGGACAGACCCAAGGCTACCAGCTCCTGTAGAAACACACCACACAACTACATCAGCCACGTTTCATATTTAACAAGATAGCAACTGAGATCATTTTTCAAGGACAAGCAAATTTAGGCTGGTGTTTAATAATCTGCTTGTTTTATTGACATTGTCTCAAGTTTCAAGTTTCAAGTTTATTAGTTATGTTTACTTGTGTATTCAAGAACAATGAGTACAAGTCATTAATGGCCATGAAATAACATAATAAACTAAAGGATAAGATAAAAGACACAATAATAGATAAGTAATACAATAAGAAAAGAAAATATGAATAGTGCAAGTTTCCTGATATAGTTTCAAAGGAAACTTGGGTGTAACTGCCCGACAACATAATCCATGGCTATTAAAATGTATGAACTATTTCATTAAAACCTCACAGCCCAGGTACATCCACTCCCATGAATCGGTGCAGATGCAGCCATATTTAATGTAGAAATGTTGGAACAAAGATTGTTGGACATTAAACATTCAGTTCAGCTCAGCTCTCAGCAAAAGCTTTCAGTATTCCCAGTGCGTATCTGTTCCTCAGATCATGAAGATCACTTGCCGTTGCCACGTGGCCTCCATGTGTGTTTCTGTGTTATAGCTCATATAAAAGCTCCGTAAAGACAGGGTTCTCTAACCGTACACAGACACGACGAGAGAAATAGAGGCAGAAGTAGGGGCCAGCATGAGAAAAGCTTTTGACACGCATACAAGAAATGGATCTAATATTAGGCCGCGGTTTAGCCTGGAGAATTAACACATTGGAGGCATGTGGAAGAAGAAGATTCCATGGCCTGAATGTGCTCATGACAGAGAGACACAGAGAGAGAGAGGGAGAGAGAGGGGGGTAGAGAAGAGACACAGACACAACTCTCAAAAGGAATCCATCTCTGCTCTCCTCTAGTCCACTTTGATTGTCTCAAGGAAAACAATAAACACGTTTCGGGTGCCAAGGTTACAGCGATGCCCGAATGTGACCGAGTGGAGAATTCCAAAAATGGGTCTCATCTTGAATGGGGTGGGGTATATATTTCAGCAGCTACTCACGATGGATACAAGTATACAAGTACAACACTCTGAAATGAGTACAAATACACAGAGCCTCATGCAACGTGTCTCTGCATGTGCCACTAATAGCGTGTGTGTGTGTTTAGTTACGCGTGGCTCAGCCGTACCTGGTTGCTATCCACCGTGTACCCGTGCTTAATGGCCATAGTCTTGCTGATGGAAATGCTAATCGCATAAGCTACGATCACTATAGCGAATGCATCGCCGGCCACCTTCGCAAATAAGTTCCCATCTGGAACTCGAGGCGCCTTCAGTCTTGGGGTGGAGTCATTGGAGAGACAAGAGGAATTTGTTAGCATGGACACGTGATTGATTCTCTGAATGCCTAAAGGGATTCAACTGATTTGGGTTTGATTAGTAGTGCCTTTGTGTGTGTGCCAGGACTCCCAAGCACTTTTTGGGCTGCCAGGACTTTAAAATGAAGGCTGTTGTTCACATTTACACACATACTATTTACAGTGATACTTCATTGTGTGCGATTGTCGCTATATGCCTTCAATACACATTGACATTAGTTAACACTAGCTAATACTGTCATCGTTATATGGCCTATATGTGTTACGTGATTCTTTTTTTTCTTTCTCTGTAAAGAGAAGTCCAGCTCTCTGTTTCTCTTTCACTCTCTCTTCCCCTCTGTCCAAACTGTCTAAATAATATAACCATGGTTATCAGCAATTGTGAACATTTCTGTTGTGTGTTGCCATAACTCTACAGTTAGGTCTACAGTTTGACTCTATCTTACACATTTGCTAATATAGTACGTAACAACGTAGACCTACTTACCCACTGGGTATTTCTCCAACCACATCCACTTCATATCGAATTCTAAGTTGAGCGTAATACGAGATGATTGTTGCTACTATGAGCTGTGAAATAAATGGCATAAGAAAGCTATTGTCATGTACATTGTATACATTGTACGCATATTTTTAAATACAATTAAAATTTGCTTTTTTAAGAATGCCAGCATCAAAAGCCAAACCTTTATCTTATGTCATTAAATCAATAGTCCCAATGTATTTGAAGCTAAAACAGTGGACTCGTGGCGCCTCCTGGTGGTTATACATATATTTGCAAATGAACAAGAAGGCAGGAAGGAAGAAAATAAAAACTTACAACTATCAGTTCTATGGGAATGGGCATGGGTAGCTTTTTCCTGTAGCAGGCATTCAGTTCCTTGACCAGAATGAGGACAAAAAGTGCCACAAGACTAACCACCAGCGTTGCAATGTTTGTCTGGGGTAGCAATGAACAGAGGTTGATAAACGTCTATGGGAGGGAAACAAGGAAAGTATATGGATGATGGAGCACAAAAGACAGCAGGATGAAATGTACTCAAATAATTGTATTCACAGTCCATATTTGAAGTGTTAATACACACATGTTACATTTTAAAGATACATTTCAAAGATACACTTCTCTCTAGTATGTCATATATAAGAACAGGTACTTTTAAATATGTGCAGGAGTCATTTATGATATGAAACACACTCACGTAAACCTGTGAGAGAGGTCCGGTGTAGCGTAACACAGTGACTCCTATGACGTATTTCAGCTGTGACAGCAGCACTTGGAAAGCTACTGCGGTGGTGTAGCCGCGCACCAGAGGCTCAGACAGATAGGTGACCACGAACCCAAACCTCACTAAACCAAACAGGATCTGGAGAAAGACAAAGGAGACGTTGCAAAGACACAGTCACAACAAAATTGTATTTATATAGTTGTATTTATTTATACAGCAAATAGATGGACTATTTTACTATCATGTTAACTTGATGCTTTTATTGTCTTAAATGTGTATGATTGATATTATATATTGGGATATCCACAATATATATTCATCATCAATTCAATTCAATGAATTTAGACTAGCGAGACAGTTTGGATAGCGATGAAAGAGATGTATGCACCTGTAGGACTCCCACGACAGAGGTGACGGCGCACGCTATCTGTACTCTGTAGGCGTCGCGCGCCTCGATGTTCACGGTGCCGTTGGTCCCGTTGCCCATGAAGAGACTGTCTGGGCCGAACTTCTCTGTCACGCTGCCAACCATGATGCTGACCACCGCAAATGTACCTAGACACGCACATGCAAGCACACGTACGTGCACCACGGACATATACATGGACACACACACACACACACAAATGAATGAATGAATGAGTGAATCCGAATTAGCATCAGCTCTACTGGCTAACCATGCTTTTACACATGCAAAGGAATTTGATTCTGGGCTCCAGTCAAAGACATGGAGACATGTACATACATGAAAAAGTCAAAAATGACAATTGTTCAAATGTTAATAATTGTATTTTGTATTCATTCATGAAACATAAATAATATGTTCAAAAAAAAATGTTTAATGACAAAGTGTGTGCTGTACCGATACAGCCTTCTATGGTGCCACCATCTTGATCTAAAGTCCGGCTCTAGAATGTTCTCCCCCATTCTCCCCTATGTCTCCTCCGGGTGTCTTACCGATGGAGATGTGCCTCGAGGTGCCAAAGATGAAGTAGATCAACACAGGATAGAGGGAGGTGTACAGACCAAACACTGGAGTCAGGGACGCCAGAAGGGCGTAGGCCATACCTGAAGTGGGCATGAAATCAGCAGTTAAGTACTACTGCACACATCCACACATGCACACACACACACACATACACGCGTGCACATGCACACACACACATGTGCACACACACACACATGCACGCACACACGTGCACGTCATACGTTGTAATGTTGTGATGTGTAGGCTACTTGATGGCAAGTAGGTTAAGTCTTGATACACCTTTGAAATGTGCATTTTATCTGTCAGTCTCAATCTGTTTGACAGATTGAGATTGACAGACAAACAAAATTACAGAGTGTGTCTGCCATTATGTCTCCGTGGGTTCTGTGAGTACACAGGTTAACATCTTAACGTTAAGATGTACACAAAACATACAAAAAACACACACTCATGCACACACACACACTATCAAAGCGATCTGTTAAAAACAAATCGGTTAGTGTTCATTAGCCATGAAATGCTGAGGGCAATGAATACGATCTGATATTAATGAAGGAGGATTTTTCATGTCATGTTAATTTGCTTATTCATATTTTCGCCCACACACACACACACACACCTTGTGGTAGATGCATAATGCCCACACTCAGGCCGGAGACTAAATCGCCCACTGCGTTCTCCTTGATGGAGTACTGAGGCAGCCAGGAGAGCACCGGCACACATTTCAACACCAACTCAATACAACTCCTCTTCAGCCTGGGCACTGAACACCTGACACACAGAGGAAGAGGAGGAAGAGGAGGAAGACATAGATCAGAAGGAGACAATTCAAAAAAGGTTTAGTGATCAAAATATATTCACATTCACAAAATGGTGTCTTTTAAATCAGTATACAGATTTTCCACTTCTAATCTTCCATTAAAAGATACATAAAACCCCAGATGTCATCATACTGTCTAACGCAGTGTAAAATATCCTCAGGCTCTCAGGTCACAAACGACTCCCCCCCCCAACCCTAAGCCCTCTAATGTCGGGAAAAACCTTATTTATCAAGGAAGAAACCCTGAGAAGGAACACAGTAGAAGAGGGTCAGTCAGTCAGTGTGTTGCTGCCACCACAATATACATCTCAAGCGTTTATCAGCATGTCCTTGCGAGAGGAGGTCACGGGGAGGCTAAGCAAAGAGGGCTAAGCTACAACAACGTGACACCGTGCACATATGGAGGAGCTGAGCACTACTGGGCCTAACTAAAAGGGAGATTTTTTTTGTGTGTGCAATAAAATAGTGCAAAAAATGTCAAATGAAATGTGAAAAGCCGGGTTTACAGCGCGGAGGAAGGGTTTAGTGGGTGCAGGGTGTATATTGCTGGACTGCGGGACGGTGGGTTAACTGGCACACTAAAGAACTTGACCCTCTGTATCTTTATACTTAACTTATGAAAAATTATTACTGGGTGCATCGTTGGGGAGTAAAGGGGGAGTAAAGGGAAAAAAAGGATAGTGAGGAGCTATGGTGAATTAAATGATATAGCAGTGTGTATACTAATGTAAAAATAGTATACACACTGATGTAAAGAATGCTAATGTAAAAATGATGAACATTATAAATATGGAAATAGGATGTGTAGGAAGTGCATTGTGGTATTTATTGTTGTCTACTGTTAAAGGGTAGTGAACCAGGACATTCACTCCATAAAGGATGTGAATGGTTGACTAGGCTTTGACTTTATTGATTTATTGTTAATTGTGTTCACCATTAACATACATCACATTACAACAATAATGATAATATCATTAAATGTATGGTTGGCTTTTAGTTATAGAGGCTGTATTATCTTAGGAGAAGAGTAGGCCCCTAGATGTCTTGTAGACCATAGGCCTATTCAGTTTTAATTGTTCACTGTCTTAATTGTTACCTAGTGTTTATGATATATAAATATAATATAATATATCAAGAAGAACGCATTAAAATGATAGGCCTATGTCGCTAATGCAAATTAAATAGGAAAGTATTAACTTATTAAATATTTCCCGTTATTACAGTCATTTGGGTTGTTAGGATATATGTTTAGCATTATAATTAAATACAAGAATTACAAATAAATAAAAATACGTAACAATACAGAAAAGTAGGCCTGCCTATTCATATTACATTCTCTGACATTGGGATCGGGATAGTAGGGATAGCTAATGATGGATAAAGTCAAAATGGCACAATGTCCCAGTAATAGAAATTGCAAGCTTTATTGTTTTATCGTTGGCCCTATTCGTAACTTTGCAGAAGGCCTATAGGCCAAAACCACCAATCTTTTTCAATATGGGCTTAGTTTGTGTTAAATGTAGAAGAACAACACTCACAAAACAAACAAGCGTCACAGTCCACAGACGACGCTTTCTCTTCATATGTCCCTGTGTGTGTGTGTGGTTCATTCAGCGATGCCCTCGTTATCCACACTTACCGGAGAGAGTCCTTAATGCGCTCGGCCAGCGGCGGCTTGGTGGAGCGCGTCCTCCGGCGTCCCAACTCATCCAGGGCCGCCTCGCCGAGAACCCTCCGCTGAACACAAAACTCCCCGGACGAAGGAACTCCCATTTGCATGCTTTTGTGTATGTGTGTGTATGTGTGTGTCTGTGTGTGTGTGTTTGTATGTTTTATAGGCCCCCTTGTCCCCAATCTATGCAATGCACAAAAAAGAAGAAAACAACTAACATCAAAAGAGAAAATCCGTTGAATGCTAATAATAGGCCTAATAATAAGAATAATGTTCTGTATTCCCACGTTGTGCTGCTGCTGCTGTGCGTTTTGGACTGTGGGTATGGATGCGGAGTGTCCCTCTACTTATATTTAAAAAAAAAAAAAAAGGACACCCCACCTCTGTCTCTACTCATTTATTCCCAAAGCTTGCGAGATTTTGAAGTGCAGCTTTTGTGCTCCACGTCCGGTGATGATTAACTTGAGAGTAAAAACGACAGCACTGATACGCTATCTTGAGCATAAGACCCCAGCCAGCCCATCGCTCGACGGTAGGATTGGTGAAAACTACAACGCCAGCCGAGCCATGACTGTGTGACCTGCATGTGACACGATTGCTCCTATGTTTCCTCTATAAAACCCAAACGTTTACCTATCTTTATGACACTTGTAACAGATAAGATAAAGGGCAAAATATTTTGAATGGACAGCCTGCTACTGACTTTTTCAACAACAACAAAAGAGAAGAAAAAGAAAAAAAAGAAGAGACATTTGACTTTAAAGACATTTTGTCAACTAAAAAAAAGTAAAATATACACTTTCATAATTTGCATTATAGAGCACAAATAGTGCACTTGGCACCTGGTCGACCCCACCTCATTCAGACGCCCCATTTTCCAAGATTGCTTTATTTGATCTTCCTTGAGCATGTTTGCTCTCAAATAGCCCATGTTCTTTTCTAGTCTGAACTTTAAGTCACTGAAGTCGAACTGTGTGTCCAAATGAGAAACATGACATGTCGAGTCATCTCATCTGCATCTCATAAATCATTTATTTAGACAAAAACAAGCCATCTCATAAACATCCAACATCATAATAGCTCAATCTTTTTTATCACCAGTGCCCCTTTGTCTGAAAAACACCATGGTTGTATTCTTATTGTTATAGCCTAATAAATATTATGATTATAATGACAAACTGCTGTCACATGTCTGTGACAAAAATGAATAACAGCAATAGATTACCATTGAGACGTAACTGTTCCAGCCTTACATTTTAACTTGCTTCTGCCACACACCTTTAAAAGTGAAATCATGAATCCAGAAGACACTATAAAAATGTAAAAAGTACAAAGTAATCTTTTCTTCTTGGGTTTGGTTTTGTAGCAATGATCATGTTGTATGAATGACTATGAAGAAACAGCATTCCTATTGCATGGTAGGATCCATAGCCTATGTCCAGCTGTCTCTAACAGAGATAAGATCCTCATGGGTTAAAATAATCTTGATGGTTTGTTCTTGATACATCTTGGATAATGTATTGTTAATGTTTTATTTATTTTTGCACTTTTTTACAATGTGCTGTAAAGAAATCTAAACTGATTAAATGAAGATGGAAAATAGATGTAGATGATATATGACTTCTAAAAAAATACAATTTAGCAAATAAAACTTTACTCTTATTTGATTATTTGCAAATAAGATTTGACTCATTCACAGTCAGCCACTCACACTCATCTCCATGTTTCCTGACCAACAATTGGGGACAATAATTCAGGGGAGCTCAACAATAAAAAGACAAACATAGACTGAGTTTGTTAAGTCTGCTTACAAACATCCCATCATAAATTTTCATCCTTGCTGTCCCCTTAAAATGTCACTACCAAAAGGCTACAGCTTGTGCATAATTGGCTTATTCACCTAGTGGCAGGCCTGGATTCCTGAACGGGCCTGTCGGGCCCAGGCCCAGGGGCCCAAAGGTCAGGGGGGCCCTCTAGAATATTTGACCAACTGAGACACGCTGTTATAGAGCCTGACCCTGAATTTCAGAACCCAAAAGGCCCCACATACTGCGTAAACAAATAGAATCCATCCGGGCCCAGGGGCCCATGGACTCGGGATCCGTCCCTGAGTCGCAGGTTATGTCAAGTCAAGTCCCAAGTCAAGTCACTCCCCCCTGCCACCCCCAAATTACTATTAAGATATTAGTACCTGTCTTATTGGCCAATTTATCTAACCTGTTCAAAAAGTATGACATTGAATTTGCATTGTAATGATTGATATTCAGTCAAATAAATGTAATCAAACAAAAAATGTATTATTTGATAAAAGCTTATTTATTTCTTCTCAATCAGAAAAACAGTCCCTCCCCATCACTTTTAAACAGTGGGGTGTACTGACACAGCCAGACTACAATGTAATAAAATAAAATAAAATTATTCTCAATCCGAAAAAAGATTCCCTGACAGCCAGACTACAACATCAAACTTTGTCACATTTCCACATCTATCTGTCTATTTGCAGAATATCTCAGAAAGTCATCGCAAAATATGAGATTTTGCAAAACATCGTGCTGAAAGGGTGTTGTCTGTGAGCCGAGCAGGATGTGGCCTCATAGTGACTCATAGTAGTGATGGGAAGTCCGGCTCTTTTCAAGGATTCGGCTCTTTTGGCTCGGCTCCCTTAGAAGAGCAGGCTCTTACGGCTCCCAAATGGCTTTTATGCCAAATGGCTTTATGATTTTTTTTCGCCAGCACCCCCGTCAACAAATAGAATCGCAGATAGAAACCTCGCGCTAGGGGTGGCCCTTTTACGCATCCGGGCCCAGGGGCCCATGGACTCGGGATCCGGCCCTGCCTAGTGGCCATCTTTGTTCCACCTTGGCTCTAAATGCTATAGCTTCAGTTACTCCACCTAGCTAGCGTTTAGAACCAAGATGGCCGCTAGGTGAATAAGGCCAATTCGGCTCCTGGAGTGTGGAACTAGACTCCAGAATCTACATCTCCAGAAAACTATATAAACTATAAAAGGGGCAGGGTTGTCTAGTTGTTAGGCTGAGAGGTTCAAATCATTAAAGAAGTCACTAGGGCTTGCACAGAAAAGTCGACTAATCGACTAGTTGGTGTCACTACCACAAGTCAACGCCTATGCCGACTAGACGTTGACCACGTGATTTCACACAGCATTATTTTTTTCCCCACCGCATTTGCACTAAGTCCCTACTCTGCCTCTCTGCCTCCCCAACCTAAACCTAGGCCGGGACTTGGCGCAAATGCGGTGGCCGATGGGGGAAAAAATAAAGCGATTTCACAATAGCCCCATTTACACAGCCGTTTCAATGGGGGAATTTGTGGCAATATTCTGGCTCGCCTTCTGTGTAAAAGGTACAAAGCCGGAATGGGGGGGCGAGTTGTGGCAATATTCCGGGAAGGGAGGAGGTAAAATTGCCGGATTCACACCTCTGTTCCGGAATGCTGGCTTCTGTCCCTTTTGCACCAGCGTCGGCCGCGTCCTGACTGAATGCGATGCGAGCATCAGAGATAAAATCAGTTTGATTGCTTTGTTTTCTATTGAATGTCCTGACCGGCCGCAAGTGAAAGTTAGAGTTTAGTTCATGGCAACAGAAGTTAATGGCAACAGAACTGCATATTTAACAGATTCAGTGCGGACAGAGAGCGTCCGATGTGACGCGATGTCATTTTTGGAGCCCATTCTGTCTGTTTTTTGTGTGAGTGTGTATGTGATGATGTCATCAACGACTAGTCGACATTATTGATCGACTAGTCGACATTATTGGTCGACTAGTCGACTTGAAAAAATCAGAAGTTGTGCAACCCCTAGAAGTCACTATAAGTAGCTTTGTAGCTACTAAATAGTAAAAATGAAATATGTGAAGACCATATACCTTTAAATATAGAAATACATATATACTTAACTATCTAATTTTGTACAAAAGATTCTCTCTCATAAATACCCTCAGGTACATTGGTAAAAAGAAAAGTCAACTCTGTTAAACATTATACTCAAGGAAACATAAAGTACTTGATATGAATATATAAATATACTGAAAAAATAACCTAATCTGTTGAAAGAAATTACTTAATTGCTTGTGTGAAAAAGCCTTATTGTATACACAGTATACATTCAGGTGTACATTTTGTGAAGTGAAAAGTTAAATATTTGCTTTGGAATGTCTTCAAGTAACTTGGGTATAAAGTACATTTACATTTAGTCATTGCTTTTATCCTAATCTAAACAAGCTATAGGCTGAGCACAATCAAAATTGGAGTGGTTACAAAAAGTAGGCCTACTCTAGTACTTTTCCCTCCCTGGGCGGGTAACTCTAAAAATGTCCATCCTTATCTCCATCTCCTTATCTCAAGTCCATGTCATTCTGGTGTTGTACATTTTGTTTCAGTAGGGCGGCTGTGCTGGGTCTGCTACATTCTGAAGCAAATCGTTAACTTTTTTACTTCACTACCATTTA
>OMKN01067875.1:0-11772 GCA_900302345.1 Melanonus zugmayeri
CGGGTTTTCAAAAAAGTACAAGCGCTTTCTCAGCGCCCTCCCCTCCCGGCAAAATCACCCTGACCAATCAGCTTCGAGTTTGGCTCCGTGAGATTCAGTTGCCTTGTTGTTGTTAGCCTGAAGAGCTACACGAGATTGTATAATGGCTGCTAGCAATGAATACCAATCTACGGATCAAATGAGGACTAACTTCAGCCAAGTCTTGCTGAGTGGAAGTAATGACGGATATTTATTTGAGCCAGAATACATCAAAGAGAACATCTTACAGCGGAGACGGCAGCAGGCAAATGTGCAACAGCGTGTCCTGCCGTTTAGCATCTCTCATTCAAGTAATAAAGTGTCTGCATGGACAAATAGTTTCATGGCAATGTTTATAAATGCAGTATTACCATTACTAAACCATTATTGTTAAGAGTTTACTTGAGCACTTTCAGCGTCTCATTCAATGAATAAAGTGCTTGTATACCTGCAGCACGGAAGTTTACAAATGTGTATTTATGCAGTATTGCCCTTACTAAACTGCCGTTATGGCAGCCGCTTTAGCAACTTGATATCCTGTACAATGAGACAGCATGATGTTAAGCCAATTTTACTAATCAAGTCTTTATATTTGTTCTCAGATGAGGATGACAATCATCGAAAAAATATACTGTATATTTGGATATCCCCAATTACCATGACAAATAGAAGTCATTTTATAATATCTACACTGAACAAATGCTAAAATGTTCACAAATTTGTTTAAATCTGTGTTAGTGAGCACAAGATAATCCATCCACCTGACAGGTGTGTATATCAAGATGCTGATTAGACAGCATGATTATTATACAGGTGTGCCTTAGGCTGGTCACAATAAAAGGCCACTCAAATGTGCAGTGAGAGAGCGCATGCAGTGGCGCATAACAGGAGCAAAAACAAAAGTGTTGCATTTATATTTTTGTTCAGTATATATATATATATATATATATATATATACAATCAATAATCTACTAATATGTATTGTGTTTTGTTGTATGCCTAAATGTTTCCACTCTCAGGACTTAATCATAAAAATAATGTAATAATAATTGTGTACCAGCAGCAATACCTCCTGCCAACTTCTTGTCTTGGAGAAACACTTCATCTTGCCCTGGCACAAGGCTGGATCTGAATACATCACGGCTGGGTTAAGACTAAGTCTAAGTCTCAGTTGGGTAATTCAAGGGGCTCTTCTCCTGAATCTTCTTCACCAATCTGGATAGACTCTCCATGCAGTCCTTTCTGAACTGAAGGACAGAAAGCTCTCCTATGATGGGTCTACTCTGCTGCTGGAGCTCTGGCTGTGGGCCTCGGGCTGCCCGTCTTGAACTTCACCCAGCAGTCGCAGAGCCCGCCACATGGGAGACTCGCTGTCCGTGTCCATATTCACCTTTGCTTGGTCCCAGTTCAGGTGCCAATGTAGCCAACTCACTGCTACCTGCCACTAAAAGTGGCTTTTTTGAACAAGTAGAGCTAATCAGGTTTTATTAGCTTTGTTCCACCCCCTTCAAAAAAGGATTACTCTACAAGCCTCATTTAATCATTTAATTATTACATCACAGTTACCTTAGTACAAATGTCCACAAGAGCAGACAAAAAGCCACAGTTTTTACAACTATTCTTGGGCATTTTTACAAATTGTTCATCGTCGGGAGGAAGTGGACTTGTGTCTATCTCCTCCTGCAAAGGTACCAAATGTAGGACGTTTTTCCCTCCATTGGACATCAGCGTCTACCAGCGTACCCTTCTGACTAATGGTACTACTTGAAGCTTTCTTTGTCCGCTTCCTCCTGTTAATACATGTAGTATATCATTATGGTGAATTGTCTTAAACATAACAAATGAAGAGCTATTTAATGGGAAATAGATTCATTGGAAAATTACCATTTTGTAAACATAGAAGAAGGAAGATAAGTGAGGGTGATAGAGCCATTGCTATTTAATAGAAACAGTTTACCTGTGGATTTATAAAGCATCCAACCTCCAGTGAGACCAACAAGCTTGGGATATTCCCTCTCCAATTATTTTACAATCCAGCAAAAGAGCAGGTATTGCAAATCACATTTATACATTATTTATTTAAAATATATACTTTTTAACTATATATATTATATATGAATAATATAGCAAATATATTATGTAACCTTATATTTAGAAATAAGTCTTCACCTCAGCATGAGAGCCGTCCACAGGAATGTGGACTGTTCTCTTCCCAAGACCATTTCCATGATCATTTCTGATGTTTTTCTGTTGTGGGTCAGGGCAGGGCATGCGGGTCCCGACAGGGCATGTGGGTTTTGACAGGGCATGAGGGTTTTGACAGGGCATGTGGGTCTCAACAGGACATGTCTGTCTCGACAGGGCACAGACACTGAGGGAGAATGTTAACCTCCTCCTTCCCCGCACCGGTTGTTCCCTTCTGAACAGTGTTGGCTATGACCTACGGAATCATAATTTCAACGTTTAATCTTTAAAAGCATCTTTTCCTACTTTTTACAACTAGAAACAAAGCAATTAAAACATGCCCTTGTGAAATATTTAAATAGTAATGAGTTCATTAGCATGGCATTTCTGTTATAGTCTCATACACTGGTGCCCACATTCAACATTATTATCCTTTGAGATTATCATCAGCCTGTGTCGTGGAAAAACAACACTAAAATACTTTGAAATATTAAGAGAGGTAGAGAAGCTGAAGTGTCAAAGTTTAAAGACTTTTATTATCACTTGAAACAAGCAATAGCAAGTAAGAGTCTGAGCTTGAGTTTGCAAAGAAGCTATCCTCCTAAACTCAGACCATCCTTTTATAAGTTCTACTCTGTGTAGTCATCCCCTAAGCATTAACTAACCTTCCAACTCATCCTATCTCTTCTTTACCTTCAGCCATCTCCTAATAAGGTGACTCTTATTTTCAGCTTCCACCTTAGCTGGTTTTAACATACTCAGCTGTTAGCCATGGCTTAGGGTGTTTTAAGGGGATATGACTTATGACCCTCTGTGATACAAAGGCCTACTTCTCCACTGTCTTGGGAAACTAAACATATTGGTGGCATGAAAGTATGACTCAGCTCTCAGTGCTGTTTCCACACTTATTTCATTCATATAGCATTATAAGGCAAGATCATTATAATTATTTTAAATGTATAGTCAAATTCTCCTATACCTTCATACTTTTCATGTTTGTGGTTGGTTGCATTCGCATGATACAGCCTAAATTACAATTGCGGCTTTTAAAAAATCCATACCCACTGCTGGTTTGCTGAGCCAGGCAACCCCAACTAGCACTAGCATTTTCTCATCATGTATGGTTGTGTGTAAACGCTGTAATGAGGGATGAATAAGGGCCAGGCCAAATGACCAGACTATTACAGAGTTCTCAAATAAATATGCAACCTTGACATTTCTTGTTGCACCACTGATGTGCTGGCACTCCCATGGCCTATTTTATGTTTTCATGGGCTGCCCTTGGCATAGGCCCCGGAGACTCCAGTGGGCAGGCAATTATCGACACAAGTACGCTGATCTTTTTGGTGTTATAACAATTGTTAATTCTTTTGTATTTCTATCGGCTTTGTGAACATACAACATTTTCTGTTGTGAACTTTCACCCGCAGTACTAACAACCCGATCACGATTAGGGTGAAAAGAAAAACACAAAAAGAAATAACCAGAAACATTAACAAAATCTGTTTGACCTGCTGCCCTCTGGTAGCAGGTCCATCAAATCATGGACAAACAGACTTAACGCATCATTAAAGTGTGTTAGAGGTCTGGGTTGTGTAGTTACCTTGCCAAGATGTAACTACAAATATTGGCGAGGTATCTTCAATAGTTGCTCCATAGATTCAAACTTGATAATCCAAAATAGTGTTTTTTTTTCTCCCCCCCCCATTCGTTCACATTCGTTTGTGCGAATCTACGGGGCAACTATTGAATATATCTCGCCAATATTTGCAGGTACATCATGACACGGTAACTACACAACCCAAACCTCTACCAAACTTTAATGATGCTTTAAGAACAGCTTCTACCCCAGAGCCATACGAGAACTGAACACTGCCTGTCTGGGAGCTGTGTGATGACACAGGTCCATTACAACTACCCCTTTGTATGTATACGTTCCTAACTGCACTACTTGTATATAAGGCCACTGCAATGCAATTTCAATTTCAGCAAATGTGCAATATCCATTTGTTTGTTTCACTGTTTCATATCTTATTGTTTCATAGGTTACAGCAGACATATTCTCAGGAATTATTTTATGTATCAATCGGCTTGAAAAGGTTACGAAAAATGGACGTAACGTCTCAAAATGCGGTCACATAAGTTTCTCCAAGTTTAAGAAAATGACGCTGGACTCAAGGCCTGTCGTGTACTATCAAAGAGCAAAGGGACTTAATACATCCATGGGACTAACCTAGTCAAAAACAGTTATGTTCAATGTATTTATTCATATATTTTAATATAGAATATAATTCACAGACTAGATTCACCTGCATATCAGCCATGGTACGGACAAATTGGCAATATCCGGGTCAAAGGTTAATTGTGTTATTTGTGTCTGTTCATTCTTTGCTGTCATTGTTTGTTCACTATAGATAGTGCAAAATAATGTACAAACTTCCCATCCATTTTTCAGAGCTGTCACAGCAACCCTGTGTGTGTGTGTGTGTGTGTGTGTGTGCGTGCCTGCATGTGTGCGTGCGTGCCAGGGCACGGGTAGTAGACTTATCTTCACTAGTTTAGTCTACTACCCGTCACCTGGTATAAAAGGAGCAGACCCATAATTAGTGTTATGAGTGACACCAGTGTTTGTACTACGATGACACCTGTGTTAAAAGGGGCGATCCAACAGTCAGTGTATCGCTATATCTCAGATGATGCATGAGATTACATCCAACAATGACACACACACAGACAGACACACACACACATTTGAAATTGAGAGCTTGATGTCAGATTCAGTTCAATTCATTCAAAACCCAACACCCAATTCACTAAACCCAAAATGCCCCCAAACCAAATTAAAGATTATATCCAGTGTGGTTTTGGGGTTATTAACCTTTTAACCATTTAGCAAAACACAGTGGCGAGGTAACTTTTGACACGAGGCATGCTGATGAGCCCCCCCCCCCACACAGACTAGTGATAAGCCGTGCAAAATGTCGGCTATAACACAAAGAAACGCTAATTAACAATGAAAATATGTCACACACTCACCCAACCCGTGACAACAACCCTCTCTTAAATTGACATTTCTAGTCATAGGTTATAGACTCACTCGCATTGAAAGAATGGATGAGGAACGGCTCATTCATTTAGTTTATTTAATGGATTCAGCTAAAGGACAGAGAGAGAGATTTGTCATTATACTGCTTTTTAAAACTAAAGTGATAAGATAAAATGGAAGTTACTGCCCTTTACTTTGGTATGAGTCCATATGTTTTGGTAAGCCATGCAAAGGAAGAATACAGTAACTAAAGTTACGGCGGTTTACCTTGGTTTCTCTAGAGCTGTTACTGTAAATACGTCCCCCTATTTTCTCCAAAATACAACACATTTGAGACAAGATATTTGTCCACATGACAAAGGATGTCTTTAATGTCACAAAAAATGATTATAACTAATTTTTGACCAAAACTGAGTTACTGCCCTTGTCCTTTGTAGGGCAGAACTGTAGTCATTGTTGTTCGAAAATGAAATAAATTGGAGGAAAAAGAACACAAATAAAACCTTACAACAATGACTTGGGCTTGGGCAGGCGCCACATTCACAGCTTATATGGACCGCCCCGCCACTAACACAACGTAGAAAACACTCATCACACAACATTCCTCATCGTCTAGCTACATCTAGACATGATGACATCAAGACATCAAGTGAAAGGTGAAGTGGATTAGAACACAGGTGGACTGGACCGGGGTTGGCATGCATCCACAAGGTGTTAAAGGGGGTCTGATGTACGGGCAGTGGGCCTACTCTGCCTCGTACTGCAGGACTTTAAAACACACCTTGATTCCTTTACCCGTCTCCCTGAGCTCTGCTTGCTCAACATGCAACATGCTTCTGTGTGGTTTGTCCGAATCCTTTGCACACATGCAACATGCAACAATGTTGCAAACTGTTTGCATACTGTCTGCGCAACCTACGCAATGTGTCATTACACCAAATGTACACTAGAGGGTGATTTATTATCAACCAACTTAGCATAGGCTGCCCGTAGCCGTTGCAGAAGCATGTGTTGCAGAGTGCTTGCAACATTGTTGCTTAAGTTATGCAGAAGCATGCAGAGGCCTTAAGGGTGACAGACTGAAAGTGTGTGTGTGTGTAGTTGTGTTTGTGTGTATGTGTGTGTGTGGGTGACCGGCTTGAATCATTGACTCGTAAAGAAACTACGTCACACACACACACACACACACACACACACAGAGGAGAAAAGAGATTCAATTAATCAACATGATTGATTTCAGTCTGTGACCAGTCTGAGAACAAAGACGTACATGGCCTACATTATGGCGTTGGCTGTAAAATAGATTAAAACAAAGAATTCAACAATCCTCTCACACATCTATCTGTCCCCATTGACTTTCATTGACAGTCAACATCAATACAATGTTTATTGCACACTCCACAGCATGTTGCTGTTTGTAACCATGTTATCTAGACTATTTAAACAAATACATGGCCAGTGGAACTGAAACCACACACATGCACACACGCATGTACGCGCATACACACACGTTAGTCCTCCAGTCCTCTGGGAGTCCCCTGGAATGTTAAATGGGTACCAATAGTACTGAAGTCTCTTTTTTAGATAACCTGAATTAAAGGATAACTTTGTGATTTTTCAACATGGGCCTCATTTTCCCATCATTTGGGGTCTAACTGACTAATGCGCACAACAATTGTTGACATTGGTCCAGTATTGAGCGAGAACACAGCCGCGAAATGTCTCCGTTGTAACCCATGGGGGCAATAGCACCCGTCAATGTATGTGTCTAAAAGTGCTTGTTTTTGCCACTGACAGGCTCAGATTGTTATAAGTGTTATGGTGTTATACAACATTATGGAAATGAGCCCTACAGAGAAATAAAACTTTTTTCTTTACCTTTCGCTTGATCTGTTTGTTATTGTGTCATAAGAACGATAAGAACGGTCGTTACGTAGGTTACGAACGTTGGTTAGACATAATAACAAACGGACCCCAGATCAAGTGAAAGGTAAAGAAAAAAGTTGTATTTCTCTGTGGATCATTTCCATAATGTTGTCAAACACTTGTCTGAGATCTGATCTGCAAAAACAAGCACTTTTGGACACGCACATTTACAGTCGCTATTGCCCGATGGGTTACAATGAAGACGTTTCGCGGCTGTGTTCTCACTCAATACTGGACCAATGTCAACAATTGTCCGCATTAGTCAGTTAGACCCCAAATTATGGGAAAATGAGGCCCAGGTTGAAAAATCCTTAACTGAATTAAAAGAGTACACTTTTATTCTTGGTTTTTACTCTCTTCAGGGTCGGATTTAATTCACAGGCCTTCCATGAAATGAAAATGTATATATATATATATATATATATATATTATACATAAGTAAGTAAGTAAAGTTTATTTATAAAGCGCTTTTCACAGATATTGATCACAAAGTGCTTTACCGGGGGTGCAAGGATAACAATAATACACAATATATAGTAGAAGACACAGAGTACAGATAAGGAGATAAATAATAAATGAAATAAAATAAAATAAATATACAATAAAAAAAAAAATGCAGACTTGGTCCAAAGTTAAGAACAGAATACATATTAGAAGACACAGAACACAATAAAGAAGTTAAAATAGAAACACAATGACTACAAAAAGTGCAGATCTGGTGCATGCAGGTCACCCAAACCCCAGATCAAACTTTAGTTTTAGTTTTTTCTTTAGTTGCCTTTTAAAAGTCTGCAGAGTCCGCAGAAACAGCGGACCGGACAGTATAGGGGTAATATGAGTCCATCTATTTGAGTGAGTAGTTGCGCAGAAACAGTGGACCGGACAGTATAGGGGTAATATGAGTCCATCTATTTGAGTGAGTAGTTGCGCTGGCCATCGGGAGCACCGGGAGTTCTCCCGGTGGGCCGCTGGACAATTGGGCCCCCCCCTTCAAAATAATACTCACGCTACCCCCCCCGTCAACAAAATAATACTCGCGATCTGAGTCTAATATTTCTCAGGTGGAAAACCTAACATGGGTGTTGAACGACAAGGATTGGTGCATAACAAAATATATAAGAATATAAGAATATTTACAATAAGAGAACAGTATTTAAAGTATGTAGTAATATGTGAAATGATATTTATGTTACTGTGCAGTTTGTGCAGGAATGTGCAAAATAAGATATGAAAAATATAGATATAAACCTTGGAATGGATCACGCATCCATCCTTTGCCATTCCTCAGGTCCTTTGCAGATGGGAAATAATGTTCAAATGCATCAGACAGTGATGTCAGGTGGCTGTGTATCAACTCACCAAGTCCCTCAGCCTCTTCCGAAAAACTGGATAAGTTGGTGAACATGTCAAAAACACCCCAATTGACGCGCCGTGGCCAGGTTTCCAGCTTGGCTTTGAATCCAGCGATTTTATCAGCAAGCCTGAATGTGTCAGCCATCCTTCCCTGCATTGTCAGATTTAATTCGTTCAAGGCCATGAACATGTCACTCAAGTACAGCATTTTTACGAGCCAGCTCTTGTCACTAAAGTGCGCTGCTAAGGGTGACTGCTTGTTGGAGAGGAATTCCTCTCTTAGCTCAAACACTCTTGTTAGGGCTTTCCCTTTTGACAGCCACCTAACTTATGTATGTAGAAGGAGGTGCTTGTAATCAGCATCCATGTCCTCGCACAACAATTCAAACAAACGCGTATTCAAGGCATGAGCTTTGATATGGTTAATGACCTGTATTGCATTGTTCAGGACCGTGTGGAGCTCAGCTGACATCTTCTTGCTTGCCAGCATCTCCCGGTGTCTCATGCAGTGAGTTGCCTTGCATTCAGGCACCACTTCTTTCAAGTGGCCGTGAACCCCGACAACCGGCCGGTTATTGCGGCAGCCCCGTCAGTGCAGACCCTGACACAAAACTTCCAATCCAGTCTGCCTGCAACATATTTGTTCAACACTACAATATTTCGGAGCTGGTGGTTGTGCTTGGCAGTGAAAAACAAATCTTCCTGTACCGCATCTTGATGCACGTACCGCACGTAAACTAACATCATTGCCTTATTTTCCACGTCAGTGGATTCCACTTGAATTGCGTACCATGGAGATGCTTTTAATCTCTCCAACAGCTACCCTTCAATATCCTTGGCCATATTGTCAATTCTCCTGGCAACATTATTTTTTTATAGTGGAACATTTCCCACCATGCCAGCTGCTTTTTTCCCCCAAAAGTTCCTGGCAGATATCTTTTGCAGCGGGCAGAATTAGCTCCTCTCCAATTGTAAAGGGCTTTTTAGCTTTAGCAATTCGGTGAGCAACAAGATATGAAGCCCTTGTTGTTGGTTGATGTTGTGGATTTTAAAACTTGCTTCTGGGTGTCCAACTCACATTTTTCCTTTTGAAAAACTCCACTGGTTTATCTTTGAGAGAAGTGTGTTTGGTAGCTAAGTGCCTTTGGCTTCATGGCTTGATTGCGATGGCTTCATTGCAGAGCATTTCAGCACATATAACACAATTGGTTTGGCGGCAGCGTATCGCCTGTTGCAGCAAATCCATATTTTATATACGCGGCATCGTATTTGCGATTGAAGCTCTGCTTGCTTTTCTTTTTGGCAGTATTTTCCGGTTGTGCATCACCATCTCTTTTACTCGAACAGCCACCAAAGAAACAGGCCATGGACGTTTGCTGAGGTCCACTCATCTCTGCACCTTCAACTGCGCTGTGGAGTCCAGTCGGGGACAGGTGTCAAGAACTAACAGTGGTGGACAAAGTACACAACTCCATTACTTGAGTCAAAGTACAGATACTCCTGGTCAAACACAATACAAGTGAAAGTTGTTCAGTCAAAATTTTACTTGAGTTAAAGTACTGGAGTACTTGCTTTTAATAATCTTAAAATACTTTAAGTATTCAAAAGTACATTTTCTTTCGCATTGTTGCCACAATTACAGAACCTAATGACTCTGAAACAATTATTGAAATTGAAACAATTTTTTGTAGGCAGTGATGAAGTTTGTGTGGTAAACAGAGCAAACATTTAAAACGATATGAATCCTTCATATCTACAAATTCAAACATGGACTTGAGATATGGCCATGGTGCTCTGGGGCCTCATGTATAAAGCTTGCTTACGCACAAAAGAATGCGTACGCCAACTTCTACGCACACTTTGCGATGTATCAAAAATGAACTTCACCGTAGAATGTGCGCAACCCTACGCAAACCCGGACCCATGTGTAAGTAAATTTTCCCGGCAAATGAGAAACTGTGACTCCGATGGCAGAAGGATGAAATTCGAGAAACGTGTTGAAATGTATGTGTAAAATAAATCACACATTAGCCTCTCATCGAGTTATCTGGGAGTGCACAAAAAAAACATGATGTAGGATAATTAATACACGGAGATATGTTTTACACAAGAACCCTGCAAATATGTCGGGAATCATATTTCATTGGATCTGTAATTATCCAACAATACGTGCATGTTATGAAATGTATTCTCACAAATAAGGTGAACTGATCGCAAACTACTGTTTGCGATCGGGCATATGAATTTGCAGTCGGGCATATGAATGTGCATATGTATCCTATCATTTCATCCCATTTTAATTTTGTTGTGAAGCGTATTGTGTTGCATTTATGTCTGAAATGTGCTATACAAATGAATATTGGTTGGTTGATTGATTCATTGATTATCATCATCATCACATGTTGGTGGACTGGCTATAAAAAGGCAATTGCGAGGATTTGGCGAATGGCAGAATTCGTATAGTATTTAGAGACCGACAAGATTTGCTGGCCAATGATGATGAGTGGGTCATCGGCCGATTCAGATTTCCAAGAGCTGTCCTCTTGGATCTCTGTGCTGAACTTGGCCCAGCTTTACAGAGACGCACCCACAGAAACCACGCCGTGCCTGAACCACTGCAAGTCCTGTCAACCCTGGGATTTGTGGCACCCGGCACGTTCCAAAGGGAACCGGGTGATCGGTCGGGGATCACCCAGTCTACCTTGAGCCACGTTTTGTCAAACGTGTTAGGAGGTATAATGGGGTTGACACACCGCTACATAAAGTTTCCTTACACGGTGGATGAACAGGCAAACAAAAAAGTGCAATTTGCAGCAAAGTCCGGTTTCCCAAATGTAATCGGTGCTATTGACTGCACTCATGTTGCTATAAGGGCACCGAGTGAGAATGAATTTGCATTCCATTTTTTCCGTCCACCTTGACATCGGACCATTTCTTTTTTATGTCCCTGACGGTCCGCTCTTCGGACCAAGCAGCATTCACAGTGTCCGCTACGTGCTGCCACTCGCTGTTTTTTTAAACATTTTTTATGCCCAAGCTGTGTCCCGCAAATAAAATGTGCTTCCGCCTCTCTACCTCCCTACAAGAACCTCCAATTCACATTCTGAATAGTTCCTCTTTCTTGCCATCTTCTTCTCTCTCGCTGTCATTGTCTGTATGAATATTAATTTGGGGCGTGCCAATGCCCTTTTATAGGCAATTATGGGCGTTACAAGGGTGGGACAAAACGAGCGTTCACGTGCGCC
>OMKN01067877.1:0-12500 GCA_900302345.1 Melanonus zugmayeri
GTAGTTCCTTTGGCACCCCTATTAGCAGACAGCAGAGAGAGAGAGAGAGAGAGAGAGAGAGAGATTCTCTCACTCCGGTCATGACTAATGGATTCTCTAGATCTCACAGTACACAACAGACATTCCATCTGGTAGCGAGAGAAAAAAAGAAAGAAAGAAAGAAAGAAGAAGAATTAACAGTGGAGGAGAACAGAGTTAAACAAAACAAAAACTGTTAGAAATGAAAAAATAAATGTCTCTTAGCAAAACTATGGGCATGATTAGATTATAATACCGCTATTGTTCTTCCTAATTAATTCCACAAAACGATATTTAGCCATATATTTTGTACGTTTTTAACATTTGACCAACTCCTAGTGAGCATTACAAAAGCTGTAAAAAATGATGTGTGGTGTATATGAAGGTGTGTTCTTATGTGCATGTGTGCAAATGTGTGTGTGTGAGAGAGAGAGAGAGAGAGAGAGAGAGAGCAAGGGAGAGAGAGCGGAGTGAGTGCGTGTGAGAGAGTATCACTAATCTCTCTATGCAGATGAAAGTTGGCACAGTGCGTTTAAACAGTACATAACTCAGCAACTCATTGCTTGTGTCTGCCTTCCTCCAATACTATCAGTCTCCCGGTCCAGCAGTGCTGTATAAATGCTATATTTCAGTCTTCAACATGATGAAAATGTGACAAATTATAGCTCAGTGTGTGGAGAGCAATAAAAAAAAAGGACTATTTATTGCAGCGCTAATTAGGTCGGGTACCACCAAGTGTCCAATGCAAACAATTAAGGCCACTTAATCATATTAAAAGAAAAAAAATATATTTCAAGCATTTATAATGGGAAGCATGTGCAATGGAAAACTGAAAATGTCATGTTGAGAAACATTATTTTTGAGCATGTGAACGGGGTGTTTGTGCTTGTGTGTCCCTACGTGTGTGTGTGTGCCCATATGTGCGCGTGTATGCATGTATGTGTGTGTGTGTGTGCCCGTGTATGCATATATGTGTGTGTGTGTGTGCCCCTGTATGCATGCATATGTGTGTGTGATTCTGTGTATATGTCCACATTTAAACAAAGAGCTTGGTAGCATTAGGTTCATCAGGCTCACTGACCTTCTCGGTGCTGTTTAACTTGTGTGCTGAGAGGCCACCCCTCTGCTGCCATTTGGCTTTCCAGCTCACATCAAAGCTGATGGAGAGCTGGCCCATGGCCCAAGACCATGACAGACTGGCGGGGAGCCCGGAACTCGAGCCCCTGGCTTGAGGCCTATAGGCCCAGGGCTTGGAGGTTGACAGGGCCATGCTATGAGTGCTTGATGAATGGGTTCTGGCACTGGACGGGTGATTTCTGCAATGGAGTGTATGTGTGTGTATGCGTGACTGTGTGAGAGTGTGAGTGTGTGTAAGTGCGTTGGTGTGTGCGTATAGAAATACTCACACATTTTGTGTATCAGTAGTGTTTCTGTTCTTCTTCTTTGTGTGTGTGCATGTGCATGCGTGTATGTGTGTGCATGCGTGTGTGTGTGTGTGTGTGCGTGATATTCCTGACAGGAATAGGCATATTAGTTTTGAACCCAGCAGTACAAGTGTGTGGGGGTTGACATGAGACTGACGTAACATTCTTCTAATAGAATCAATTAGCAAACAGACATTTTCTTACATGAAAATACCTTGTTTTTTACATAGAAATTAATCTCTGGCCCTCTTCACTTGCATAATAAATGGCCGTGATAAAACACATTGTTCTTCAAGCATCGAGGAGGAGGCGGTGGCCCACGTAAGTCGACACGTTGAGGCGCAAGTCATTCCTTCCTGGGACCCCTCGCATTGGCATAGAGTCACGCTGGAAACCATGGGAAAAATCTCGGGGTGGTGGTGAATATAGTGTGTCCAGTGTGTGTAGACATGCTCACACAGTGTATATGCACATGCACAATAAAAAACCCAATCGAGGACAAGGGGGGGGTCTAAATTCTCTCTCTGCCCCCTCTCTCTGCGTTTCACGCTTTGTGTTATGCACGCTTTTCTGTTCCCTCTGGTTCTCGTTAATACAGACGGTCATAAAAGAAAACACAAAAATAAGAGTGACTTTGGGCTTACATGGAGGCACAGCAGGACGCTAACGTGAGAACAGTGTCTTGCCGAGGGAGAACAAGTCATTTCCCAGGATCCTTAGCACACACACTGAGCATGCCCTGGTGCACACAGGCCTGAAATAAGAGCTTTATTTCTCTCAGTCCGGCGTCAGTAGATATGAATAATGTCATGCTGTGTACCTGAGGCTTTATATTTATCATATATTGGCATATATGGGTATAGAGCACATGTGGTCACTGTCTATGAGGGTTGTATGTGCGTGCGTGTGTGTGTGTGTATGCATGTGTGTGCTTAACTAACACTAACCCTATTACTAACCCTAATGCTAACACTAACCTAATAACCCTAATGGTAAATACTGATTTGTGTAAGTCAGTTATAGGCCATCAAGCCATATCAAGCCACATCAACCTAATTTGTTTTCATAATGGGATGTTTAAAGGTGCTATATAACAATGACACTGAGCGTTTAGAATGGGTACTGCATTCCAAATTCACAATATTGGAGGGTTGTCTCCGCCCGCCCCATCCTCCCCAAACTCGAAGCTCATGCATACTGCCAGGTTGAGGACACTGAACGAACACAAGCACAAGACGAGCTGAGTGCAACATTATATGAGACACGTTTTAGCACGGCTGTGATCATGGAGATTTTGGAAGCACAAGGCCTTATAGGTCGAGTAGAATCTATTACAATCTCAGTTGATCCAGTTCGTTTGCTTGATTCCATGGCTGCAGCACGCTGTGTTTGTGTGCCAATTTGTTTCATATCTGGCAACCCGGGGTACTCAGAGAATAGTGAATCACTCAGACCAAAACTAAAAAGACGTTCCGGTCCGGAATGGAAATTTCAAAGGAGAACATACTGGCTGTAGCATTGTTGTCAGAGAAGCCAGTATTTCAACTTAGCATGTTTCCTTAGTCTCTGATTACCTATCATGGTGATTTTATGATTTAGTACAGTACATTTGTTACATATAGCACCTTTAAAGTGACGTTCCACTGGCGTCATCGTACTGTGATCATAGTGTCCCAAGCTGTCGAAATGTACCCAAAAACCAAACAAAAATGCTCAGAATAAACTACAGACGCGAGTTGTATAATATTGTCAATTTACTGCAACGTCCATGGTGCATTGCGCAGCAAGCGTGAGTCGAGCCGGACATTACGGGCAATGTTACATGGTTGAGAGAGCGTTCCAAGAGGCAGATATAAGCTCGGCTACTTTTGTTTGCTATTTTATATTCCTCAACCTGTGGACTATGTGGATAACATCATGCTGTCTCATTGTTCCGTGCTTTTTTGTATAGGATATCGAGTTGCTAAAGCGGCTGCCATCACATTTCACATGAAACTATTGAGCATTATACAGCGTAAAACAGTGGTTAGCTGTACGGAGCCCAGCATATGACATAAAGGTATATGCATGTATCTGTGTCTGTATTTGCATTTAAAAAATAAATATAGCTGCAAGCAATGAGCACAGTGTGTGCAACACGCCATAGTATTTAAGTACAAAATGTCATGACTGTAATGTCAACTCAAATGTGGCATGAGATATGCCTGTTTGAAATGTAGCCACTTTCAAGCCTTTTACCTTGTTATCGCGCCACCCTGTGGCCAATCAGCTTCATCTTTCTCCAGTGGCCACTAGGCATGCCCTTCTACCACGTTTTATGAAAATGTTATGAAAAATCAGCATGGCGGTTAGGCCTAAACGGAAATGAGCTCTCAGAAGTTATACACCTATGAGCCAATCTTCATTGGCTCATAATGGTTCTGGTTTTTTACTTTGCAAACCTTTGCCGAGATGGAACTTTAGACATTGCTCCCTAGATTGTGTCTACTGAGTATCATGCAGATTGGTGAAAATACCTAGGAAGAGATTTTAAGTGTTTTTCACAAAATTCTAAATGGCAGAAAATCGAAGTAACCGGAAGTTATGGGTTCTTGAGGCAAATTTGTTCCTCGTGAGGTATATGTGTGCAAAATGTCATGACTCTAGGTCAAACAGGGCATGAGATATGCCTGTTCAAAGTTTGCGTTTTCAATCGGTTGCTATAGCGCCCCCCCCAGTGCTGCCATAAACTTCCATTGCAGACTAAAAAAAACACTTCGATGCTTGGCCCCCTAATAAAGTCATGAATAAAAAACTACAAGCTTTGTATCAATACACAATTTTATTTGCCATATCACTGCACATATCATAAAGAAAGCCTCCAGAGAAAGGAAAGTCCAACATTGCTTCAATCCTTCAATCCTCTGCATTATTATAATATATCCATGGTCTCTAACAGTTGATAACAGAGATTGTGCCAGGTCCTGCTTCTTTAGCCGGTGGGTTTGTATCATATGCTGGACCGGTCTGTACCATCTTCTGTAGCTGCCGCAGACATTGTAATGCTCGTCTTCACGGTATAAATGCCAGACCATAATCTTTGTGAGCCTGCTGTGGTTCGGTTTCGCTAATACTACATGAGTAAACTCTGAACTCTGGCAATACTGCATGAATAAACATCGCCATAAACCTATTTGCAAACTTCCGTTCTGCAAGAATACAAGCACTGCTACTGTATTCATTGAATCAGACGCTGAAAGTGCACGAGTAAACTTGTGGTTTAGTAATGGTAATACAGCCCAGCATATGACATAAAAGTATATTCATATATTCATGAATAATATAACAACATAATAACTACAAGCTTTGTATCAATACACAATTTGATTTGCCATATCGTATCATAAAGAAAGCCTCCAGAGAAAGGAAAGTCCAACATGCCGCTGAATCTCTTGTGCTTTAAAACACATCCTAAAACAAATCCTCTGCGTTATTATAATATATCCATGGTCTGTAACAGTTGATAATGGAGATTGTGCCAGCTCCTGCTTTCACATTAGCCGGTGACTGGTCTATACCATCTTCTGACATTGTAATTGTCATCTTCATGGTATAAATGCCAGACCGTAATCTTTGTGAGCCTGCTGTGGTTCAGTTTCACTAATACTACATGAATAACTCTGAAAATGGTAGTTTAGTAATGGCAATACTGCATAAATAAACATAGCCATAAACCAAATTTGCAAACTTCCGTTCTGCATGTATACAAGCACTGATACTTTATTAATTGAATGAGATGCTGAAAGTGCACGAGTAAACTCGTGGTTTAGTAATGGTAATACTGCATTTATAAACATAGCCTTGAAACTATATGTGTCCATGCAGCAACTTTATTACTTGAATGACAGACACTAAACGGCAGGACTCTGAACACACTGTTGCACATTTGCCTGCTGACGTCTCTACTGTAAGATTTCCTCTTCAGTGTATTCTGGCTCAAATAAATATCCGTCATTTCCTCCACTGAGTAAGACTTGGCTGAAGTTATAGTTCTCCTTTGATCCGTAGATTGGTATTCATTGCTAGCAGCCATTGTAAAATCTTATGTAGCTCTTCAGGCTATCAACAACAACAAGGCAACTGAATCTCACAGAGCCAAACTCCAAGCTGATTGGCCAGGGTGATTTTGCCAGGAGGGGAGGGCACTGAGAAAGTGCTCGTAGTTTTTTTTAAATTCCGTCTATTTGCAGAGACATTCCGGGGAGTGAAAATAGCCATATTTTGATCCACATATTTATAAGCAGTTTTTTAATTTGTAGGCTTTTGTTAGGGAACTTGGAGACCATTAAAATATCAAAAATCGGTGGAATGTCCCTTTAAATTTAAATGATGAATTTAAATCATCTTAAATTAATCCAGGTTTTAAAAAATGGCTTTCTGGATTAACTTCAGACTAGTTAGACTATAGAGTCCCAGCCTACAACTAATTTATGACTGGTTTGGAAGGCTAGATTAACAATGTGCACACAGTGCTGGAGTGAAAACCTAAGGTGGATTATTACTTCTATAGGCATTATGTGGAACTGGAGTTAGCCCAACAATGAACAAATGCAAAAGACAATGGTCTAAGAATTTAAATGACTTTTCAAATGACTGAAGTCACTTTTAAAGCAGATTATGTCAACCCACAATATTCTTCTTCTTCTTCTTCTTCTTCTTCTTCTTCTTCCTCTTCTTCTTCTTCTTATTATTATTATTGAAACATGATTCTTCAACAGGCTGATATTTGCAATTAAAGGAGCAGTAGGCAATATTTCAGTAAATAATTAAGTAAAAATTAACAAATTACTCATAACATTCCAGCAGCTATCTGTAAATCCAATGTTCTGCAAAATAACTAATTATACGAGTGCCTTATGACTGTGTAGTAGGCTGTCAAAAATTGTCAAATTCGGTTAGTGGAATTTCCTCTAAATGTTGCCTACTGCTCCTTTAATTCAACTCAAATTAAAAAGTCAATCAGAGTCCCTGTAAAATGTTGAAGACCTCTGTGTGGCAGACATGTAAGAATGTATACATTCCTACAATGTACAATGTATATACAGAAATGATATAGCAATTTCTATATTGACTTGTCTCAATGGTCCTGTGGTGTCAATGCAATGCAATGCAATGTATATGGTATTATTCAATAACTGCATTTTTTGGTCATTTTTATATAGGCTATTTGTTGACGGTTTTCAGTTTCTAAACATTGTTTGCCTTTTTACTTGCACAGAGATATCTCTCTAATAAAGACAATGATCTCTCTGTCTGTGTGTATGTATGTATGTCCTTCACATATCTCAAGAATCCGATCTACTTCACACTTGGCGGGTGTGTGGCTGGGGACCCAAGGGGGTGCCTTTGGTGCAATTTGGACTCGCGACACGGTTAATATTAATAAACTTTGAATAAACAAGCGATCAGCCGTTCTGCTCTGCAGCGGCGAGGCGGGGCTTCCTTTTAACTATTACACCACTGAACGACATGCTGGGTACAGCTCGCTCTCTGTTGCTCGCTACAGTACAAGAACACATGAAGAAAGACACACCAGAGATGTTATATTGAAGCAAAATGTTGTATGTTTACCATTTGGTTTCACTAAACTAAAAAATGTCAAGCATCAGCAATGTCACTTTTTCGATACCGGAGGCCAAGCAACCGGCCCGTTCCGAACAAGCACATTTTGTACGGCCAGGGCACTATATAATATAATAACAGGACAACCCGGAGTGGTTTATTCCTTACATATAGAACATATAATATTAAACCTGTAGTAGTATATAGTATATATAATATAATAACAGGGCACCCGGAGTGGTTCATTTTTACATATAGTACATATAATATTGAACCTGTAGTAGTATATAGTATATATAATATAATAAAGGGACACCCCGGAGTAGTTTATTCCTTACATATAGTAATATAATATTACACATGTAGTAGTATATAGTATATCTCTCTACTAAAGGAAGGAATCTCTGTCTGTCTGTATGCCCTTCGCATATCTCAAGAACCGTTCATCCAATCTACTTCTTGTTTGGATGAGCGGTTCTGCAAGCAGCGATACCGGAGGTCAAGCAATCGGCCCATTACAAACAGGCACATTTTGAACGGGCACTGTACTATTTATACTAAAGATCAGAACAGAAGACCACAACAGCTGATGAAAATTAGCTTAATAAAAATACTTTTTACAAGGGCTGCAAAGCAAAAGCATCTCTGTATGCCAGTCCATTTCTCTCATTGGCTGCCTCGGCCATGGGAACAAAGTGGTCATCTTCAATATGAGGATCTGGACAGCCATGCTGCTCGAGATAATTATGAAGCACTGCTGTTGGAATTATGACGATGTAGCATCTTCTTGGTTCAAGGCACAGTTTGTTTTGGAGACACTGGAAACCACTCTTCCCTATGCCAAACAGCTGGACCACTGTGGCTCAGGTCTGACTGTGTGATGGTAGGGAGTGAATAAGAAGTTGGTCTGTGCAAGTACAACACCACTCTGTTATCCTCCAAACTGCACACAAAGAAAACCTTTCCAATGTGCAACGCTGTTGGATAATTGAATACTGCGATGCAAGGGGCACTTAATGGGAATATGACACCCATCAACAAAACCTATCACTCTGGGGAATTTCCCATATTTGTAGAATTCCACCTTGTAGTTTGCTTGGGAAAGAGGCATTGGGGAACTTGATGTAATTGTCTTTCAGTTCACATATGACATTACAAACTTTGTGGATCATTTTGCATACAGTTGCTTCACCACACAAATCTCCTGTTTCACGATGGAACATTCCACATGGCAAAAACCTCACGATGATAAGCAATTGTAAGGGAGGATGGCTAGGCCTTTCCTTAAAGTGGAACAAAGCCGGTTGAAAATCTGCCAAGTTCCCTTTAATAGCGTCAGATAAAAGCCTTGGTTTAAGCTAAAATATTAGGACAACCACATTTCCTTTGTACATATGAAAGCGGTCATGAAAATGAATATCATTAAAATAATTTCATCAAAATCACTTTGTAAGTTTAGTTTTAGAGGGTTACTTCTGTCCAAGAGCAACCTTCTGTTTGGTCTTGGTGGTGGAGGTCTTTGGTGCTCTTTCCTAATTTTCCATCTGGAATGTTAATACGTAAGTACGATCTTATCTCTTCTTATCTTTCAGCATGATTGGAAAATCCATGTCTTATGTATTTCACATTAAGCCTTTTAGGACATCCACTTCTGTGCATTGTGTGGGGAATCCCCATGCCTTATAGGTCTGAACTTGCAGAGTGCATGCCTGTAAGTGTACTCTTTTTAATGGGAAGAATCTGTGACAGGTTGCGGTAATGGGGGAAGCTGGCTGTACATGTGCCTGAGAAAACAGTTTATACAGCTACGTCCTGATCCAGGGGGTGCTGGATCGGGGGTGGGGGGGGGAGGCTCTTGCCTCCCCCAGTGCCTGCTGAGAGCCGGGGCAGACCAGTAAAACCAGTCACCCATCCCTGCAGCCGGCCATTGGAAGCTATGGCAGACAGGCTGCAGAACTGTATAAATAACTTAGTGTCTGCGCGTGTAGACTTTTTCCCCTTCAAAAATCCTGAAAGGGAGCAGAAGGGAAGTTTCTGAGGCAGCGTAGAGCGTTTTTGGGAGCTGTCCATGTCTGTATCGTGTGGATGGTGTTTCGTTGCACTCTGCCTATTGGGAGGAAAGAGAGCACTGTGTTATTGATGTTGCTGAGAGCTAGGTACACACACACACACACACACACACATACACACACACACACACACACACAAGATCACTGAGCTCTCAGCCTCTGGATGTATTTTGGTGTGTGTGTGTGTGTGCATGTCTGTGTGTGTGTGTGTGTGTGTGTGTGTGTGCGTGCAGCCGCGCACGCATGTGTACGTGTGTGTGAAAGCGCACATTCATGGATATGTATGTTGGATCACGGTGGTGAACTGAGTCTCGGTGCACCGCGAGGTGGGCGCAGGTGTTCTCAGTCAGAGCAGTGGTTCCTACGCCTCTCCTCCACAGGGGATTCAAAAGAGACTGACATTCCTTGTATACATGCACCCCCACCCCTCACCGTGGGGGGACGGACTGTGTACTAACTCAACCTGCTGCGCTGCATGCACTTAAAGGTGCTGTAGGTAAGATTCAAGAGCTATTTGAGTGTAATTTGTTAGAAATTGCATAGTGGCATGCATCAGCTATTAGTAAGTGAAATGCGTGGTGAGAATGTCTGTTTTGAGTTGACTGCGCCCGCCTCTGTATGAGACAATTTAGACTTTAGACCGCTCCCGGCTCAATTCTGACCAATCAGGGCATCTCTTCCCTTATTAGTTTGGGGAATCCATCTTGCCTGTCAAGCGCAGGTGTGTGAAATGCATCACTTCTTAATGGCAGAGAAATGTAGGGAGGGAGGGAGGGAGCAGAGCAGAGAGGGAGGGGGCATTCGCTTGGGTTGCTTAGTTTAAAAATCATACTCTCGATTTTGGCTCTTTTCTGCCCTCTCTCGAATCGTACCTACAGCAGCTTTAACTCACAGGCCTCCTTCTGTGTTTCGCTTGCAGCACAGCTTTTGTTCAGTTTTCCACATGAGCGTGGTCGCCGGTCGTCAGACGCTACCGTGGCGGGCGGCCATCGTCTGGGTCAGGCAGCAAGTCAAATGGATGGGGGCTATAATATTTCAAGCTTACTCCACGTGCTGTTGTTCAGCTCGTTCTGTCTCGAGTGGAGGAGAGAGGTGGGGGTGTGTGGATGTGTGTGTGTGGGGGGAGGGGGTAATGGAGGAGAGGGGAGATTGAGGAGGAGGAGGAGACAGCAGGGACCGGCGGGAGTACGACATGGTTGTCTCTCGCTTCTCCCTAACACATGGTCCCGCTCTCCCCAGAGCACACAGGGCTTGGCCTGGCTCACTAATCATCGCGGGACGTACACATCAACTCACTCATGTGCGTGAAAGCACACACACGCACCCACACACACACACGCGCGTGCACGCCCACACACACATGTGCACGCGCACACACACACGCACTGCACACACACACATGCAAACACACACACAGCTGGTCATAGGCAGCAGTGGCCTGAGTTAGCGCCATGAGGTCAAGCTTACAGTGGTGATGTAATCATCTCCCATATTACTGATAAAGAATCAGAAATTCAATTTTTTTTCTCCATTGGCTAATTACATTAACCAATTACTCGTATTGATTTGATTTCATTGTGTTACTGTATTATTAACCAATGTAACACTGTGGGAATTGCTATTTTAATTACTTAATTCACTTAATTAATGACATTATTGAAGTTATGGCATCGTTATACCAATGTACCTACGGTTTCCTGTCAAGAAGCTGCTCGTTCTGGGAGCAGCTCCATGGAGCAGCAGGACCAGCTAGTGTGGATCTGTTGGTGGGGGTCTCAGAGAGAAACATGATCTGAGCATGCAGGGAGATCAGCGAGCCCCTGATAGTTTAAGACCCACATACAGCAGAATGGGATTAAAGTGATCAGCGCAGTCTTAGCACACCATCCATTACCCCATAAGTCAAAGTGGTCCACCGACGGTTTGATTCATTGTGACAGGAAGGACAAAAAAAAGAAAAAAATAAGGAACATCCTAAGTATATATCCCATGCTAGGATATGCATTCACACTGCTGTTAGCTACACACTACCACTAAACACTGAAGGTCGCTGTTACGCTACAACTTCCAAGCGTTGTAAAGCGATGACTGGTTTACACATGTTCTGATCCATATCTGCATCCCACAGTCTTCCAGCGACATGACAGCCGGCGCGGCTTTTCATTTAGAAGAAAAAGCCAAAAAAGACTAAGTGTACCACGTCTGGCCTCCAACGCCTGATTTAAGTGTGGGATTTGCGCAGCGATGTAGAAACCTGTGGCAATGCAATAAAAGTTGCCAAAGAGTCTCAGACCATATATCTGCTATGATAACGCACAGAGATGATGTGCACAATCCTTGCTTTCACTGGCTCCCACCCAGCCACTCCTGTGGCTCACAAATCAAATTATGTAAATTTAATAGTAGAGTTTGAGTGTTTGTGTGTGTGTGTGTGAGTGTGCGTGTGAGTGTGTGTGAGAGAGAGAGAGCATACACAGAAAACAGAGGACATATTCAGCCTTCTCATTTGTTTTATTGATACAGAACTGAGGTGAAAATTCCATATTTCTTTTATTACATGTCCAATAGCTAAGAATGTGAGCTAAAACGTCCCACATGCAGTCGGCTTTTATTTCTCTTTATATAAAGTGCTTTTGATTTATGAGCCTGCAACGTCTTTTTCCTGCAAGAAATAAATCATAGGATTCAGAGAGAGAGAGAGAGTGGCTGAGAGTGAGAAAGTAAGAGAGAGAGACAGAGAGCATGTGAGAAAGAGAGAGAGAGAGACAGAGAGTGTGTGAGAGGGAGAGAGGAAATGAAGACTGGGGAGTCCTCAGACCAAAACGTGGACAATTTGCCAAAGTTTGGAATCCATATCAGCCCTCCTGGTTTTCATAAGGAGGTATGAATGTGTGGGTGAAAAGGGGACAGCTCAGCTGTTTAACTGCTTTCCTGTTTATCTTTCTCATGTTTAGCGAGGGGAGAAAGTGAGGGAAGTGGGCATTCGTTTAAAGTTTATAAAAATAAACCTTTGCCGGTTTTATCATAGATCATTATTCACTTAGTAAAAACATTACATTTTACACGTTAGGCATTTAGCCAAAACTCAAGGGCAACAGAGAAGGAGAGCAGCTGAAACTTTAGCAATGATCACAACATAGCTAAAAGCATATCTTTACACTAATTTATCTGCTGGATAAACTGTTATATTATTAAGAGATAATGGCAAGGTAAACAGAAATGAGTTGATATACTTGATGTTTCCAACTTGACTTTTCCCACCACTGTAGTCCTATTTAATTTTTCTTTCTTTCTTTTGTCAAGGATATTAAATATAATAATATACTCATTATATTTAATATCCTTGACAAAAGAAAGAAAGAAAAATGAAATAGGACTAATATTTGTA
>OMKN01067882.1:0-18278 GCA_900302345.1 Melanonus zugmayeri
ATAGGGGACAGGTTAATACAGGGGGAAGCACGAGGGTAGCCGGATCAGCAGGGGGGAAGCGGGAGCGGATGGAAGTGATGAGATGACGGCAGGCAGGTGAAGGCGGGATGCGAGCAGGACAGCGGGGACGAGGGAAGGCAGGGGAGGGTAGGAGACGTCGGGAAAACAGGAGCAGGAACGCCGGGACGGGAAGCAGGAACGCCGGGAAGGGAAGCAGGAACACGGGGTTAGCTCGACGTAGACAGACAACGGAGAACACTGAGACTAACAAGATAGATGTAACAAAGTAGCGAGGAGTCTAGAGTTATTTACTTTCATGGATGGTTGAGAAAACACTCGGACGACGAGCAGGTGAGAGACCGGGGTTTATATGCCAGGGGGTTGATGGTTGATGGTAAGCAGGTGCGTCGGAGAAACGGGAAGTGAGAGGCGGAGACAACCAATTAAGGTCGTTGTGAGTCGGCGTGCGCTAGGACCCAGCGCCGATCATGACAGGTGTGTGTGTGTGTTCAGAACAATCGGTGCAAAAAAAAGAAACAATTCAGAATCAAGCTTGACGCAAATACTGTATTTAATACAAATAATCTTCAAACTACAGTAAGGGAGGCACTCACTTAAACACACTTATATAACAGTAGTTATATTCATGATTTGCCATTTACCATTTACCGTTTAATATCGTTTGTAGCCAATGTGTGGCACCACAATACAATGTTTTAAATGAACATTATTTAGCATAATGCAGAATGGATATATCATCTTATGATGATTTGGTAGCAATAGCAATTGTCAAACCATTAATTTCAAACCATGTGCGCACCTCAGAAAGTTCTACCACCTGCTTTTTTGGCCTGGTATGTAAAAATGAAACTAACCTGGTTAGTACCAAATATAGCTTAAATAAATGAATAAATAAATATTTATAGAACTAAATAAATACATAGAAATACTTTCTTTCAACCAGGACCGCACTATGCAGAGTGATATATATTGCGGTCCAGAATGTACCCTGTATCGCTGGCCCTCAAGCTCACTCGCTCACGTGTCTATTCCACATGTTGGGAGGCTTTATGGGATGTATAGTTCTATTTCAAGAGCTTTGAGTGGGAGTCGTGTAATGAGAACATCTCCACCAGTGTTTTGTTCACATTCATTAATCTGATGTGAGCCGCGGTGTGGGCGGGGCCAGTGAAAACCAAAGTGACTTCAGGGGGCCTAGCAGTCCTTTAAAGTACGCAGGTCATGTCATCGACACACTTGCTGTTCCCACTCTCTGAACTCCCTGCATCAAACACCACAAAAGTATTTAATCCATATCCATATATTATCTTCAAACCACACTCAAATGCACGCTCAAACAACTTTTTTCTGATTTTAGATGGTCACAGGTCACTCACACTCTCAAAGAAATGGTTAATAGACTTTGTCCTTGATAAACACTTTGTCCTTGATACACACCGAGTATGAGTATGTATTGCAGAATTACAAAAAAGATTCTATACAATGGCCAAACAAGAAGATAGGGAATAGAACTTCTGTTTAATTGCTATTTACTATTATTTACACATCTCATAAATCATGTATTTCAACATTGCTTACTCACAAACAAAGCTGAATAAATATGAAAATATATGAACAGAGGTATGTAGCACTACCTCTCCTAACCAATACAAACATGAGAAAGGTCACACGATCGAACTGACATAATGATTGGCATTTTGAAAACCTTGAGATGAAGTTCATTGATTTTCCCCTACAATTGGTTGGTAATGGTCAATATTACCAATCCCAGCCCAACAATCTCTCATCGCATTTGAATTAATGTCAATTCCACCAGGATCGATGTCTGAACAGACTTCAATTATCTTTGAGGAGATCTTTAAGTGTCTATTAATAGGAACGAGGATCAATCTGTAACCATGTCGCTGCAGAGCTCAACCACTGAGCCAAAGCTTTTTGGAATGACTGAGTGCCAAGTGTGCATTGGGTAGAAGTTGGCGCCAATCATTTAATCTTTGAAAAGTGACACATTGTGAGTTTGTGACAGTAGTCTCTCATCCAGCATTTGTTTATTTCCATCAGTTCTCTATGAGTTAGGTGTGCACTTAAGAGCGTCCATTAGTAATGATTGCATCTAACCCGTCTTTGGAAAGCTTTTTTAAAATCCTCATTAAAGATAGTGTAGATAAGCGGGTTAATAAGTGAGTTCAAGTAGCCCAACCATGTCAGAAAGTCAGCCATTTCTGTTGAGATACTGCAAGAGGCGCAGGTGTTGACAATCACCTCTTTGACAAAGAAGGGAAGCCAGCATATGACAAACGCACCCAATATCATGCCTAGCGTGGACGCCGCCTTGCGCTCTCGCGTGCCTGAGATCCGAGGACCCTGATAAACCGGCCCCCGGCGGGACTCGTTGCGGCAGGACTCGACCCGCGACTTCCTCCGGGAGGCCTTTGACGTGACCCGCGTGCGCTCACGGTCTCGGTCCTCGGTTGATGAAGACTTGTCCTGTGGAACCTCGGGGCTCTGGGGCAACGGGCTGCCATCACCGGGACGGTAGGTGGAGGGGATCGTGCCCCCGTTGGTCATGCAGGAGTGCCGACTGGCACGGCTGGCCTCCCGGCGCATATACAGAGTCTGGGCCGCCCGGTAGATCTTGTAATACAGGATGAGTATGAGCAGCAGGGGTATGTAGAACGCTCCCAGCGTGGAGTACAGGGTGAAGGCGATGTGGTCGTAGGTGATGATGCACTGGTCCTCCCGTTCCGCGTCCCCACTGTAGTGGCGCCAGAGCAAGGGGGGCAAGGAGATGAGGATGGACAGCACCCATGCTACCGCCACCATCACCGCTGCCCTGGCCCCGGTGCGCTTGCGGGCGTACGCCACGGCATCCGTGATGGCCCTGTACCGGTCGATGGCGATGGCCGCCAAATGGAGGATGGAGCAGGTGCAGCAGGTGATGTCCACACTCAGGAAGATGGTGCACACGACCTGGCCCATGACCCAGATCTCCTTTTGGATGTAGATGATGCTGAAGGGCATGACCAGCACGGCTACCAGGAGGTCCGTCGAGGCCAGGGAGCAGATGAGGTAGTTGGCCGGGTGGTGCAACTTGCGTGTCACTATGACGGTGGTGATGACCAGGCAGTTGATGCCGGTGGTCAGAACGGCAAGCACAGACAGCGTCAGGGTGAGCAAGATCTTCTTAGGAGGTGTTCCAGTGGTGTTCAGGGAGTCATAGTTGCCACAGCTGTTTGAGGCAATCGGCCCTAGTGTGCAGTTTGGGTTGTCCATCCTGTCGGAGAAAGAGGAGAAGGAGAGCTGGCTTTAAGATGGTCAAGAGACCGAGTTTAAGAAGTTTTTTTTGCATTAATCAAAACCTGCTTTGCACATTAAGGACCGCCACTGTATACCTTTTATCTATTTCCATTTATTTCTATTTATTTTATCTATTTCCGTTTCAGCACAGAATAATCAAAGTTAATTTGGTCAGAAGTAAAAATAAATAAATAAAAAATAAATCCATCCACTTCAGCTAAAACATGCAAGGTCAAAGATAGAGAGAGAAAGAATGAAAGTGAAATGGAAAAAAATGAATGAAAAGAGACCGTGTCTGAGGTGTTCACTCAAAAAGATTCTGGAATGAAAGGGCTGTGTTCCAAGGTTTAAAAACACAGCAGCTTATCTAAGATGCTTTTTATGTAGGTAATGCATGTACTTCAATGGATGCATTCCTGGGCAGTACCTGTTTTGGCTTTGCAGTTTCCCCTGCCAGTGGTGGATTCAGAACATCACAGACCCTGAGCTCTGGTGGCTCCAGTATGCTCCCTCTACAAGCTCCACCATCACACGAACCCACTGTCACTCATCTAGGCCCCCGAGCTGCAAAACAGAGAGAGAGAGAGAGAGAGGCAGAGGGATAACATCTGAGGTGAGTTCCAAAATACAAAAGGATGTTTTTGCCGCGCATAGACCAACGCGAGATGTCAGATACTCTTTTTTGAAGTGCAAAAACAAAATACACAACTTGAATCCAACATACTGTATGTTTATGTAACTTGGCACATGTGGAGGGGTTGTGTGGAGGACCAGAAGACAACAATGACTTGATATAACACACCAAATGCATTGCGTATAGGGACAAGAATCCATTAGATTGCACAGAAATAGTATCGTTATAGCTATATAGCTATAGATGCTCATGTTTCATTGAAATGTATTTTGTTCTTTAAACACGTCATTCCATGTTTATCCCAGCCTCTTTTGTTCAGCGTTGTTATCAGGGGGAACATTTTTGTTTTTTTCTATGCTGGAATCTATAAAGATGGTCCCACATGAGATGGCCAGAGAGTTGCAGTCTATTATGAGTGGGCATTCCTGCCCACTCATTTCGGTACGTTTCAATCCTAGGCGTGACTGCCCTTGTTGATCTCCTCATTCCTTACCTTCTAGCATTGCTCAGCATTCTCAAGACATGAGTGGGACCAGTTGCTATAGAAACACTAAAAGTTATCTAATGCACCGATGCGAGAGGGAAGCAAAGTGAACTCTGTTGCTGCCATGTTTTGAGTGAGCTCATTATGCTGGTAAGGTTAGGTAGGGGGTAGGATGGGGGTGGCAGATGTTAGGTGGGTGGCGATGTGAAATGGCCATTGAATAGAACAAGCATGGGCTTTATTTTTTACTAACGTTGTCATGTCACGAGCCACAAAATGTAACACAAACGTCAATAGTGTATAGTGTTGAGGTAAGTTGAGAGAGCATATTAAACCTAATATTAATTGCAAAGAGTGAGTACTAACAACATAGAGCAGATCTCACATGCAAAGCAGGTAGGTTTAATTAGGGAATCATCTATTTAATAGCGTCTAAAATTGTTTCATATAAGGTCACACAGTTCCTCAGCTATTAATTTTCCACAAACAAAAATGTTAACCGAGTTCAGTTTAACCTACCACACACACTCCCCTATTTTAATTAGGTGTGTTTATTGACTTTCCCTCTCCTCGTAATGTTGGCTGGAGGACACCCTGGGGATTTGCGGCACTATGGACAATGATGGCTGCCACTGTGATATGCAAAATGAAATGTAATGATGCACACAAAATACAACATGGACATGTGGACAGGATATCACATGGGTATCTCTGGATAAAACAGAACAAAAGTAGTGTGTCTAATCATCAGCCGATATGCATGCAAAATGCATGCAAACATTACTGATGCGTAAAAAAACGATTTTTCATTCAACAAGTAAAATGAGAGCTTCTCAAGACATGTTCAAACCCAAGGTTTGGGTTTGAACATGTTATGGAAAATGCACTGCGCATATGATGGAAGAATGCACCACGCAGGTTGAAGTTGTTTTACCAAAATGCTGCAATATCTAGAATTGTAGTTTGTGTGCGATAAATATCCTAGTAAATGCAAACCTTTGGTCAGAAATGTGTTGACATTGTTGGTTGTATCTGAAACCAAATGGTTAGACGGCCTTTTGCTATTGGCACCGCCGGTGCATGCATGCTTCATGCATGATTCAAAATGTTTTAATGCTGCCTAATCTATTCAAAGGCAGTAAATGTTCCAGCCATGAGCCAGTGTCCCCAGGAGGTCCCTGTAACAGAGCCGCCACTCTTAATCAAATAGGCAGTATACCATGGACCAAGTAAACACAGAACTGAAGGTGAACCCGGCCGCAACACTGTCAATATACTCAATGCAAACACTGATGTACTTCTTTGTTTGACCTCCCCTACTGTGCAGACATGGAAAAATTATGAAAAGCATTAACACGCTCCTGATTGAATGGATCAATGGGAGTTTCACAAAAGTGATTGTGTGATTGTATTCCTAGGTCATGCACATTTGCTATTCCATTGCTGGCATTACCAGCCATTGATATGGAACACAGTGTGCTGCCTATATCCATATTGGCCTCAATACAGTACCAATGTGGCTTGTTGAAACAACAGCTTTACACCTCAACTACTTTATTTAGCAATACGTTTTATTACCACAAAACAGAATCGGACATAACACCAATGTTGAATAGCTTACCAACTTTGCTGTAGGCGTTATCATACTTCCTGTAAATCAGTCCAGACATGCATGATGCACCATTATATTTCAAACCATATTTCTACAACAATTGAATATTACTTAAAATGCTTTGCTTGTAATGCTACTATTATATGCATGTCAATTATGGCAACCATTGCACCCCTAACCATCCCTAGAAGGAGGGATTATCAAGGTTTCTACCTTGATAATTAAGTTCTTTGGGGGGGGCTAGGGTTAGGTGGTGTCATAAACATATGGCCTGTGAAGCCCTTTGAGACTGCAACTAATTAAGGGCTACACAAATACACAAATGGCCTTGACTTTACTTGATATAACAGGGTTGGAAGTGGAAAGAGACCAAATGTTGGATTTGGTTACATTAAAAAAGCATAATTGTATACTAGTTGTGTGTTATAGTGTATGGCAGACGTTTTGTGCCAGAACCTTTTGTATGTATGATAATGAGGGAGTTACAGTGACATGAGGCAACACGGTTAAATAGCATTCCCTGCATTCACATTCAAATAGACCAAGACATTTCTGCACCATTTTCATGCAAAACAAACAATTCTAAAAGGGTAATGCTTTCTGCAAACATAAACTACTAACACATTATAGACACACACACAGTTGTATTGAAACATATTGCTGATGCAATGGTCATGCATACTCCCTCAGACCATGGTAGTATGCCTACTTATATTATATACAACATGCTTATCTATTTGCAATGGGTATACTGTGTAATGATAAAATGCTGAGTAAAATGCTAAGGTAAAATAAATATATTATTATTATTATATAATATTTTCTTTTTTTCTTATGAAAAAAAAAAGTGTATTTCCTGACTGCTTCATTCAATACACCTGCTCAGTTTTCATACCTGTGATTCATCTCTTTATTATCAATGCTGTATTTAAACCCCGGCCTTCCACACAACGCCAGATCGTTGTTGTATTTTCCCACACCAGTTTCGTTCTCGGTTCCTTGCCTGCCTGTCTCTGTGTCTTGCGCTTGGGTTCACTCACCTCCAGCTGTAACAGTACGATCTGGCCAAAACATGAACCCAGCAGACATGGAGGCTTTCCGATTGATGATGATTCCTGATCGATCTCGAATCGCCTACCTGCTTGGCTCAGTAAAAGGAGCCGCCCTCGCTTGGGCCTTCATTCCATCCGCCAGGGATCCCGCAGTGTTGCTGAGTTTGCCATTGAGTTTCAAACTCTAGCTGCTGAAAGTGCATTTATCATTTGGACGGATCACAAATGATCACAAGAACCTTGAATACATCCAGTCAGCAAAGAGGCTAAACTCTTGTTTTTTGGACGTTTCAATTTCTGTATCACTTATCGTCCAGGTTCCTGGAACGTCAAGCCAGACGCCTTATCCCGCCAGTTCTCCGTCGAGGAGAGGGCTGATCCTGAAGCCATTATACCCCCCACTTGCGTCATTGCCACGATCACCTGGGAGATTGAATTCCTGGTAGTACAGGCGCAGAGGCGACACCCTGACCCAGGCAACGGCCCTCCTAATTGTTTGTTTGTCCTGGATTCTGTTCGCTCTCAAGTTCTCCAGTGGGCTCAATCCACACGCCTCACCTGCTATTAACCGAACACTTACTTTCCTACGTCAGCATTTCTGGTGGCCCACTATAGACACAGACACCCAGTCTTTTGTTTCTGCCTGTTCTGTCCGTCTTCCACAAGACTACACTCAGGCCTCCTCCGTCCTTTGCCAGTTCCCAAACAGCCCTGGTCCCACATTGATTTCGACTTTGTCACTGGTCTTCCCATGTCGGAGGGTAAGACCACAATACTTACCATTATTGATCACTTCTCTAAAGCAGCACATATTTTGGCTTTGCCTAAACATCCCTCTTTTAGGGAAACAGCCAACATTCACCTGCATGGTATACCTACGGACATTGTGTCCCCAGTTCCAGGGCCCCAGTTTATCTTGCAGTTTTGGAAAGCGTTCTGCTCAGCCTTAGGAGCCACCATCAGTCTTCCGTCCGGATATCATCCACAGACCAATGGCCAGTCAGAGAGGGCAAATCAAGAGATGGAGGCTATGCTCCGCTGTGTCACCTCAGCTAACCCTGTGCTGTTTGCCTGAAACTTCCTTCTTCTCTTCATATTCATCCCACATTCCATGTTTCCCAGATTAAACCAGTCTCCACCAGTCCCTTGTCCCCCACTGCACCTGCTCCTCCCCCACCCAGGGTCATCGACAATCACCCCGCTTTTACAGTCCAGCGGCTGCTGGATGTGCACCGCCGGGGTCGCGGTCTTTCAGTACCTGAGGGCTATGGTCCATTAGATCCATCCCTCATCCAGGACTTTAACAGAGAGCGTCCGGCCGGGCCTTTGAATAGATTAGGTGGTGCCCGTAGAGAGGTGGGGGGTACTGTCACGCCCACCAGATCAGCCTTGCCTTCGTATTAGTCGGCAGCCAATCTCTCTCCCCCTCCGGTTTATTTCCTGATTGCTTCATTCAATACACCTGCGCAGTTTTCACACCTGTGATTAATCTCCTCATTATCAATGCTGTATTTAAACCCCAGCTTTCCACACAATCATCGCCAGATCGCTGTTGCATTTTCCCATGCCAGGTTCGTTCTCGGTTCCTTGCCTGCCTGTCTTTTTGTCCGTCTACCTGCCTTCCCGTTGCTGAACCCTCCTGCCTGATTACTGGCCCGCTTGCCCGTCTCCTTGCCTACCTGCCGTGGTAGATCTAGATTTGGAGTATTCAACATTAAAAGGTGCTATATGTATGAAAATGTAATGTACTAAATCATAAAATGACCATGATAGGTCATTAGAGATTAAGGAAACATGCTAAATCAAAATACTGGCTTCTCCGACATCAATGCTACAGCCAGTATGTTCTCCTATGAAATGTCCATGCCGGAACATCTGCTTTTGTTTTGGTCTGTTTACTATTCTCAGAGAACCCCGGGTTGACAAATATGAAACAACTTGGCACACAAACACAGTGTGCTGCAGCCATGGAAGAAAGCAAATGAACTGGATCAACTGAGATTGTAATAGATTCTGCCCGACCTAAATAGCCTTGAGCACAGAAAAGAAATGACCACAGCCGTGCTAAAACACGGGTCAATCTCTGAGTCTTAATCTTGTGCTGGCTAACATGCGTGAGCTTCAAGTCTGGGGAGGAGGGGGCGGGCGGAGACAACTCTCCAATATTGAATTGAGACTGCAGTACCCATTTTAAACGCTCTGTGTCATTGTTAACATCTTTAATAAATAAAAATGATATAAGATATTCCAGACTCCCTCTAAGATAGGCATACTCTCAGTCATGGGGATGGGCATATAAGTATCATGTATCTTTTACCATACCATATATATATATATATAGTCATGATGAAAGACATCTGTATGAATGAGGATGAAAAGTTGCAAGAACCCTGAAATGATCATAAAAAAACTAGTGTGATATATTGTAGATTACTATTTCATTCTATTATTTGCTATTTTCTATTAGATTTGTGTTTCGCAATGAATTTCAGTCTGGCCTTGGCTGGGCAGTTATTGATTCCCACATATGGGCGCAGCCTTATGTTGGTCAAAAACCCTGGAGGAGGGGTGGTTGAGCAGGTAAAGTATAAGCATTATTCACATTCTGTTTGGGTACAGAAATAGCTGCATAAAATGCACACATGCCATCAGCGGTGCATCTGCAACCCTCCCACACACACAGGAGAGTGTAAGACCAGTTAAGTAGAAAATTATTCTCGATTTCTAATACAATGTAGCATGATTTATCAGAGGGCGTAGTAAATACCGTAGGATGAGTAACAAAGCGAGAAAGAAATCTATTTGAACACGCGTGAAAATGTGACTCACTTGAGTATGTTTTGAACATACAAATAAAAATATATATGTCCACAGCACCAACTTTGTCCACAGCCCAGGAACATTGAAAGGAACTGGTAATAGACCTGGGGTTTTTCTTTGTTGAGGTAGAGGTACACACAGGAAATTAAAAACCTTGTAATGGCAACTCATTCTTTCTTTCTTTTGCTGTTGGTAGTGAAAGTTAATGAGATCTCCATTCAAAGCTGCCACGGCATTTCAATAATAAAGCAATATATGAACCACATGTTGGGGGGGGGGCTGTATTACTTAGTCTGACTAACACATTGTTTCTGCAGTAAAGCCACACTAGTCAGCTACATCTTTTTGATGTTGTTATGTATGTTATGTAGCATATAATGGAGGCTACATGTCCTACCAAGTCTAATTTGTCAAACAAATCGCAATCTGGTTATTATTTCAGTTCTGGCTCAGAAAACCACAGAACATCAAGTGGTATTCAGATTGGGATGAGCAGACATTCATTACACATTCACATGTGAGAAGAACCAATTAAAACACACCCTTATTGGCTGAGTGAACAACAAATCGGATTTGGGATTAAAACAGTCGATAGAGTGTGTGCCACGTGGTCAGCCTTAGCCAGACTATGAAACCAAATGCCAAAGATGAACTCAGCTGCCACCCGCTCTCCCGAATCCCTTGAAAGAAAGATTGTCGTTCCCTTTTCCCTTGAGGCAGAAGCAGAACATAGTAAGACCAGCCAGCGTCTAACACCACCTGACCAATTGTTTCCTCTTTGCCGTCAATCTCATATTGGGAGTAATCTAGACCTCTATTAGGTGTGGCTGGATGATACATTAATCCCCAGAAGGCTTTAGACCGCTGGAACCGACAGAAATAAATAAATAAATCAACCAACAGAAAACCGTTGTTTCAATCTCTTCCTCTGTTGCCTCCTCTTCTCGCCTTCCATTAAATATCACAGGTCTTCCATTAGAAATAAACGCATTTGGTGAGATGTATTGCTGCGAATGCTTGAATGTGTGACTGCAGTCAAAGAGAGAAAAAAAAAGTGTCCAAAAGACATTGGTTGCGAGATGGACTGAAGTTTAGTTTTTTTAAGCGCTATTCATTCCAACGATCGTGCCTTGACATTACTGCTGTGTTCTGGAAGCCACATAACACCATGCAGGGCGGTTGGATGCGCCGTATCATGTCACGCCAGCCCTCACACTACTGGCCCTGATGTGAGTCACACTACTGGCCTTGATGTGAGTCACACTACTGAAGCCGTCGTCCACCGCCTCTCGTCTTTCATCAGGAAATCTCTTCAACGCCATCATTCAGGGTGCTGTAGGTAAGATTTGAGAGGCGTCCCCTCTCCCTCTGCTCCCTCCCTCGCTGTTTCTCTGCCGTTGAGAGGTGTTGCATTTCACGCACCTGTGATTGACAGGCAAGATGGATTCCCCAAAACAATCATGGACAAGATGCCCGATCCCAGCTGGCCCTGAGAAGGCCGGAGTCAGCTTGTTTTTCTGCTCGTATCACCTGTGCTTTCAAAACCTACAGTATATAGTGAGGCCCCCAAGAGTAACTCAGGGAGAACATTGAGAATGTTTGTACGTGCCTTGGGGATGTTCTTGTTCTCCTTCTGCAGAATATAATTGTATTTAAAGATTACGTTTCAGAGTGGGATTTTCCGGAGTGGTCGAGTTTATCTCACTAATTAGCGTGCAGTGGACGCTTAAAATTCCACGACACCCGATTGGTCAGAAATAAGTCGGGAGCGGTTTAAAATCTAAATGGGCTCATACAGAGGTGGGCGCATTCAACTCCAAACAGATATTCTCACAGAGCATTTCATTCACTAATAGTGGATGAATGGCTAGGCCGTTTCTAACCAATTACACTCAAATTATGTAGCTCTTAAATCTTACTGTGGAGTGTGTGTGGTTGGAGGCTGGTTTAAGCAGCCTCACCTGGCCTGAGTCAGGCTGATTAAACTCTGGGGCTGAGGTGAGGCTGCACACCTATGGTGCATCAGAATAATCAAGGCCTACAGGTTAAACCAGCCACCACACCACATACTCGAGGGAGTGCTGAGATGTCAGCAGCTAATACCAGCTCTGCCTGCATTAATTCCAAACTGACAATAAACCGGTTTCTACATAACATCTACCCGTGTCTGTGTGCTGGAGGAGCCCAGGGAAGCCACTTCAGTGGCATGTGGCAAGGCCAAGGGTCAATTGCTACTAGGGATGCACCGAATCCAGGATTCGGTTTCGGATTCGGCCAAATATTCTCGTTTTTTAAGGGGTTCGATCCGGCCGAACCTTCTACCAATATATCGACTGAACCCGAACCCTACGCACCTTGACGTATACGCAACCTAAGCCGCCAAATGTAAACAGCAAAGCTGTAGCTGGACAGTAGAAATGGAAACCATAAGCAAAAGGAGTCCTGTGTTTGGGCCCAACCCAAAGACAGACGCTACTTTGCCCGCCGGCTCGCTGTCGATCCAGCGTTGCACCGGTCTGAATGGTGTTATATTAAATATTAAATCACAGAGCGGGAATAACTTCAGTCAGTCACGGTGACGGTGCTCATGAAATAAATTCATTCAATTTCACAACAAATTAACAATAACCTAGATGAAGAATTAAAGCTCATAAAGTAACTTATGCTGCTGTTCCAAGACAACTACAGACTACAGATGTGAACACCAACATGGTGTTTGTTTCTGAATGTGAGCATTCCGTTTTTTCTGGTTTAGTTGATGGCTGCAAACTCCAAGTATAAGTTATAGGTTGCCCACTTTTTGATTTCCATGTTATACTGTATGTTATACTACGTGTTATACTAAATGCTACATGGTATACTGCCTGAAGGTCATCATTCAATGTCTCTTAAATATGGGAGGTCCTGTAAAATAGTATTATAAGTATTATAATTTAGTCAACCAAGGACCTGGGGCCTCATGTATAAACGGTGCTTACACACAAAATAATGCGTATGCCACCTTCTACACACACTTTGGGATGAATAAAAAACTTGACCGTAGAATGTGCACAACCCTACGTAAACCCGGACCCATGCGCAAGTACATTTCTCTGGCAAATGAGAAACTGCGATGGTAGAAGGATGAAACCCACGCGTTGAAATTGATGTGTAAAATAAATGGACACATTAGCCGTCCTCTCATGTATTATATATGAAGAGTTCTCTGGGAGTGCACCCAAAAAACCATGATGTAGGATCATTACTACACGGGGATATCTGTTTTACACAAGAATCCCGCAAATATGTTCATCATCATCACATGTTGGTGGACTGGGTGGGTATAAAAAGGCATGCAATTACCATGGGTAATGACGCACAATGGCTGCTTATTTGGCACTGTTGGAGGATTTGGCGAACGGAAGAATTTGTACAGAGCGATTCTTCAGAGACCGCCAAGATTTGCTGGCCAATGATGAGTGGCTCATCAGCCGGTTCCGATTACCAAGAGCTGTCCTCTTGGATCTCTGTGCTGAACTTGGCCCAGCTTTACAGAGACGCACCTGCAGAAACCACGCCGTGTCCCCTGTCCCACTACAAGTCCTGTCAATCCTGCGACTACACACAATACATGTCACAATTGTTTCTGTGTGTGAATACATGTTTAAACACTAATCCAATCATAACGCAACGTGATGAGCCACCGGGGGGGGTGATTGATCCTCCGTCAGGCAGCGCTGTCATGGTAAGTCTGTATGAATATTCATTTGGGGCGTGCCACTGCCCTTTTATAGGCAACTATGGGCGTCAATCAAAAGATAACTGCAATAAACATTTATCTGTGATTATTTAATCAGTGGTTATTCTTGGTGATTACTGCATTTATGTGTGTGTCACTTGTTTTGGATTCAGCCAAATCCTAAGCGCTAGATTCGGTATTCGGCCAAACCCTGACAATCAGGATTCGGTGCATCCCTAATTGCTACACTTACCTACCTTTAAGCACCGTTAAGTGCCACAGGTCGATGTGTCTCCTTAATAAGAATAATATGCATAATATGAATAATAAAAGATCCTGCCCAAAGATCAATATTGCATATAATTTAAAAAGAGTGGCACTCAATAATACTGCCATCCACCAGATGAACAATGCTTTGGAATGACTTTGATGGAGCGAGTTAATGCAGATGTGCCAGCGCACGAGCGTGGCATCATCACTCAAATCCATGAACAGTCACTGTTTCCGTAGACCCTCCCATTACACTCACAATACACTGATCATATCGTGATGCTTGAACAAAAGTCAACTCTCCTTTTGTTTCTTTATACACACACACACACCTACACATAGCCTATGCGTGCACACACCTACACACACACACGCGCTCTTGTCCCAATGAAAGGGAAATCGGCGTACCAAAAAATAAAAGAAAGGAAAGAGAAAGAAAGCAAACCGAGGGAAATCAACTGCCAACTAATTTCTTTCAAAAGAAAGGTGAGCACAACTAACACAGTTTAAGAATGGTTTAAGCTAAGATCAGCAGTTGTTTCGATTGAAGGCAGTCAGCCAGGAATCTAGCATAGAGCATATTTGCGTTGTATAACATTAATTAATCAGCATCATAGCTACATTGTCATATCACATTAGACCTATCAACGTACCTAGCAAAGCTTAACATCATGAAACCCATACGTTACCTTATAGCTGGCTGGTCCTGGTGTTGCCGCGCCTGCAGGCTGATACACTACTTATTCCAATTAACACAGAACATGCACAAGCTAATGAAAACCAATTAAGATGCGTTTAAGGCATTTAAACACATTACAAATGGGAGCATGCATTTGTGGGTGATTATGCTGATTATGTGGGTGGGGTCCCAAGTGAAATGTGCCAAATTTCCCTGCCAAATTGTATAACAGTGTATTCCCCTGTTGGTATTGACTGTTTTGAGTTGGTTGGGGGATTGGATGTGTGGAAGTTCGATAGCAGGGGCAAAGTATGGAGACGACGTGGAGAAGGCTATGCTGATTGTTGCATCGATCGAGTAACAGCTTTTGGTGGGGGCAGTATCACGGCATCTCCATCACTGGCAAAACAAGGCTTGTCACCATTGAAGGCTATCTCGATGCGGTACGATATCGCGACGAGATTCTGCAGCCAGTGGCGAACCCATATCTCCAGAATCTGGGACCTAATTCCACCCTCCAAAGATGACAACGCTCACCCCCAGGGCCAGGGTTATCACAGAGTACCTCCACAATATGGGAGAATGGAATGGCCTGCCAACAGCCCAGACTTCAACCCAATTTGAACACTTGTGGGATCAGCTCGGGCGTGACCAACACAACCACGTCGGCTGATCTGACGAATCCTGGTTGAGGAATGGACTGCCACCCCACAGCAACATGAGACCAGGCTGGTGACCAGCATGAAGAGGAGGTGCCAGGCTGTTGACCAGCATGAGGAGGAGGTGCCAGGCTGTTGACCAGCATGAGGAGGAGGTGCCAGGCTGTCGTGGCTGCGTATGGTTCTTCCACCCGCTACTGAGGCTCCTGACTGTTGTTTCGTCAATAAATAAAGCGTGACATTGCCAATACGTCTTGTTTATTCCTTGTTACTGATAGAGGTTGTTCTGTTGAGCACAGCTAATGGCATATTTGGCACATTCTGTTTGAGACCCCACCCGCATTCACAACAGAGATGCTGAGCCCTCAAACAAGTGATTGTTACAAATGTGGTGTCGTTGTGAAAGGGAATGAGCTTTCCATTGATATGCAACATGATATGAACAGGTCGCAAATAACCGAGATATTTCCAAACATTTTTGGAGGGGTTTATAGAGGTTATCATATGAAAGCTGAGACTTCATATCACTCTCTGTGACCAAACCTCGCCGAACTAGAGGCCAAAACCCATCAAGAACCAACTTCACTTTTTCTAGTTAAAACCACAAATGATGTCTTACCTTTTGTTGTTTTTGTCATGAAAGTTGTGTTTGATCGCATAAAACCACCATACAAGGATAACCCAGTGTCCTGGCACCATTTTGAATCCTAACATGGTGTTCACCATCATGTTTAGTAGCTAAGAGAGGCTTTCACATTGATCAAGTGCCTTCAATCAGAACACACAGTCTTTATCGCCGTCTTGTGGCCGTACGGTGCGATGGTTTGGCTTGGTGTCAATTCAATTCTATTAGCGCTGACCTTTCAATAGATTCGTATTGTAGGCCTACTTTTTGCATTGGTTTGCATTGGATTTATTGTTTTTATTTGGAGACTCCGCCTAAACCTACCCGCCTAAAACTTCTCTATTTTTGCTCTACTTCACTTTATTGGCATCAACTCTTGACCCAGGTACTCATCAGATGTTACCAGCTGATTTAAAAAAGGTGAAACCTTTTTGTTTCTCAAGTTTTCATTATTTTGCTTTAAGTACTAAATGCCCTTGAACGGCTGTACTGTGGGTTTATGTTTCATACAATTCAAGTATGCTCATTGGTCAGTTGTCTTATGTAGTATAGTAAGCCTTTCTCAATATTAGGGGCTAAAACATAATATGCACATTTCTTAGCTGTATGTCATTCCTGGAGAAAGACGAATACATAAACATAACGCAAGCATCCCCATTTTCACTTCATATTTATACTCCATTTATATAACATAATCCATATTACACTGTAATCATAATGGTTTGCTGACCTTTCAAACACTGCACATATCACCATTTTCAGTATGATTGGTTGAAATGCTTAAATGTCATTCTGTTTAACTAGTTATTACCCTAATATGTTGGGTCGTTTATTTGTTAAAATGTGTCACCTTTGAACGCAAACGAGAGGGGCCTTCAGAGAGTGCTTGTGTACAGGGCCCAGAATTTCGTACTACGCCCCTGTGGCCCCTCTCTCACACACACCCACACACACATGCAGGCGCACTCTAATGGCCACAGCCCGGCGTGATGGTGGTCTGCGGTCGACTTTGTGACGGACATGGCAACGAGGAGCACCGGTGACCACAAAGTGTTGTAAAAGCAGCCGCTGCAGCGGTAGCGTGTCTATTTAAACGGGTCCCGCCGCCAACAGGTCACCGCCGTCCCCTGGCTTCTCCGGCGACGTGAATTAATAGGTAATTGCCTCGAGTCGGGCGAGCACACAGCCACGCGCACACGTGTAAACAAAATACACGCGCACGCGCGCACCACCAATCACTCAGACAGACGCGCACACACACATACACACACACACACACACACATACATACACGCTAGTGGAGAAAATGACTGCATTACCACTGCTCAACATTACAGAGCAAAATTAAAAGCGTCCAATCACAAGATTCATTGTATATAATTATTCACAGTATGTCAACCCCGTAAGAAGCTCTTGGTAAAGAAGATAGAGCCTGACAAACGTGATCCCCCATCATGATATATATGATACATATGATATATATGATATGTATGGGATCTGCCCACTAGCAGGTCAGCTACCTGACTACATTACATTGGTCATCACTCTCCCCGTCACCCGCAGTGGATTCCTCTCTAAAGGTGGGGCTGAATGACAACAAAGAGCACAATATAAAGTGTCAACTCCTCAGGGGATACATTTGAAAGTACATCAACAGTCACTTTATACGATGTTATGTAGACTTGTTTTCCGATACACGTCCTTAATAAGTAAATGAGTAGATGGTACATGCAAATGCATCCAAAATGGCAAAGGCATTTCGGTTAACCGAAGTCGCCCAATAATAAAAGCATAGCTAATTATTTCAATTTGTTTTTAGATATTCCAGAATTTTCCAAGTCCAGATGTGCAAGGTTATTCGAGTTATGAGAACTTACCATGTCCGCGCTGCGGTATTGACACCCAAAGTCAATTGTGTTTTAATATTTTACATTCCGAAATACGCTTGGAAACCGGGAGAGAAATCCATTGACACGGTGCTCACTCCCGAGCAGACACCGTGGCGAGGCGGGGACGCGCCCGTCGAGAACGCGCGTGTCGCTTTGGAAGCTTCTCCGCGGAAAGGAAGAGGGGCGTCGGAGTGGGGAGGCGAGGTGTGAAGGGAGGACGCTGTAATGGACCCCGGTGGTCCTACACATGCTGTGTGTGCGTGTGTGTGTGTGTGTGTGTGTGTGGAGGAAGTATACAAACTCTAAATATGCCCGTGCAAGGTCATAGCGAACAATTCAGTGCCTACTGATGCAGATTGATACACAGACAGAGACAGAGGAAAATTAAAATTAAGCAAAATAGAGAGACAACTAAATTCAAATAAAATAAAGATAGAATAAAGCTATATATATACTGTACATACAGTATAATCACAAGTGAATCACATTTTCAAGCAATATAGGCTGTATACAGTATA
>OMKN01067883.1:0-11783 GCA_900302345.1 Melanonus zugmayeri
GTACGTACACACACACACATGTACACACACACACACCCGCGTACACACACATGCGTACACACACACACGTACACACACACACATACACACACACACACACACACACACACACACACACACACATACACACACACACGTACACACACACGTACACACACACGTACACACACACATACACATGTACACACATGTACGTACACACACACATGTACACACACACACACACACGCTTACACACACATGCTTACACACACACACATGCGTACACACACACACACGTACACACACACACATACACACACACACACGTACACACACATGTACACACACATGTACACACACACACGTACACACACACACGTACACATACACACACGTACACATACACACACATACACACACACGTACACACACACACGTACACACACACACACGTACACACACACATGTACACACACACGTACACACACACACACGTACACACACACATGTACACACACACGTACACACACACACACGTACACACACACACTTTTCTTCACCATAGTCTAAACTAAGGCTGTAGTTTTGTGTGTTGCTGCTCAAAACTACAAATGCTTTGTTAGTAATAATTTTGTTTCATATGAAGGAGATTTGCTGACAACCATCATTTGATCTGAGAATTTGCTTAACTTATTGCCAACCTTTTCAGCTTATCATGCATTTGGATTAATGAACAACATCATGCATAGTTAATGTTTGACTTTATAGCATCATATTTCTTTATTTAGACTAAATGTTATTGAACAGAAAACTTGTGACTAGTGATTTTAACCAACCCGTCGCATATTATAAATACAGAAATAAGGCTGATCCGCAACCACTACACCCACGGTTATAGTCGGGTCATGCGGGCCAATTACTCAATGTACACATCTCTACCACACACACACACACACAAGGCCATTCATATAGCATATGTATTGTCTTGCTAGGCTGCGTGGGGCGGAGCCTTGCTGATGTCCAGGCGACACCAGGTCAAGCTGCAGGGCATTGAGCGGTAAGCGTCTGCAGCACACATTTCTCAGACGATGTTCAACGTATGGGAAGAGTCTGGAGGCTGACAGCATTGTGGAGGACAGCTCCCATGTCTTAAACACAGAGTCCCAGCACCACCCCCCAGGCAGGAGGTCCTTTAACCCGGAGTCATGGGGGTTTTTAGCTGTTGTTTTAGCCTGCGGTATCTTATGCTATTCTGAACAAATCAGATAATAATGAAACATCTTATCTTCTCCTCATCTCAGGAAAGCAATGCAAACTCAAGTTAAACTTGATTGAAGCACATAATGATCATTCAGATATTGAAGCTCCTTTTCTATATCTCTTTACCATCCCTGGCTCTCTGGATGTTCTTGTAGAAGGTAGGGATATTTCAGTCAACTAATTGGGTCTTTCCCAACCTGTGGTCTGCAGGTTACTAGGGTACTGCAGGTGGTCCGTGGGAAATATTAAAATATATAGATAAATTAATAATAATGGTTATGATGTTCGGTAGCTTTGATTGATTTGTACAGCCTGAACAATACAGAGGATAACACATAAAAGCAACAGTGCACTTATTTCCAATGTGCTCCTCGAACAGTTTTACCACTAAAACATTGGTGGTACGACTTATTGACTAATTGCCACATATAGCAAATATGTCATGAATGTGTGTCATTCATGACATATTTGTCATGAATATCATGTCAAATATATCATGAATGCTATGTGTTCAGAAAGTATTAAGCATCATAAGAATGAATAATAGACGCCATTTAGCAGAAGGAAGAGGAACGTTACAGCTGATATTAGTCAACCTGCTGGCTAATAATAATAATCTAAGCATACGGATGCTCTATTATGAGAGCAGTGTGTTCACATTTGACTTGTTATTGACTCACTAATATGAGCAAATGACTGTTTATGCTCCACAGAGCCTGGTCTGTGACGTGGAACCCCCACAAGATGATGGGCGCCCCCCTGCAGTGCTCAGCCGTTCTGCTCAAGAAGAGGGTGAGCATCATCATCATCATCAATCTTTATTTATACAGAGAAGCTCAATAAACCCTTTTCACAGAGGAGTCATCGTTTGTACCAGGACACGGGTAGCAGACTGAACTAGTGAAGATAGGTCTACTACCCCCGGGCCGCCCCGGTACATAAAAGGAGCGGACCCATCGTTATGAGCGACGCGGGTTTGCCCCGGGTTTGCCCCGGGTTTGCCCGGCACTGACGCCTGTGTGGGGATCTGTTTTTTGTCACATAGTGACAAAAACATAAATACATTTAACTTCTCATACAAAAATGTTTTTAGAATTGATTGTAATAAATTATAATAAATACAGTAAAAAACATGTTTCGTCACTTTTGTAAGCTCCAATTCAATCCTGAAGGACCAAATCACATTCCAGCTCTGTTTTTGTCATGCACAATAATAATTAATATTATACTAATATTGCATCATATTAGTAAGATATGCTCTGACATTTGCATCAGACATTTTCCATTGTCTTGTAAGTACTCTGTCTCCTCGCATGTATTAGGGTTTGTTACAAGAGTGTAACCAGCTCTGTGCAGAGTACCTGTTCCAGAGCGACAAACACTACGACATGGCCTACGACACGGGAGACAAAACCATCCAGTGTGGCCGGCATGTGGATGCCTTCAAGCTCTGGCTCATGTGGAAGGCAAAGGTACCGCTGTTTATTTAGGCTCTGCAGGCTCCATCCCAACGACCTACAGCTAAAATGCTTTAGGTGCAGTTTGGATTCAAGACATCAAGACTTACTTAAGCAATTATTTTCTCCCTAATCCTCTATGAATGATCAAATATGGCTAAATTAAATGGATAAAACATTTGGGTAATTCATAAATTGTGTTTACGTTTGTATTCAGCAATATATTCTTTGTGAATTATTCTAATTATTAATTAATTATATTTACAATTTACTTTAGTTTCCAAATGCAAAGTCCCTTACTCATCATTGTGCTCTTTATGAATTGGTGGGTTGGACATCATTAACCAGACAGCAACACTGGTGTTTTTATCTCTAAAGCGATACTGGAGAAACTCTTCTCTGTCTGTTACCAGCTACGCTCCTGGGAAAAACTGCTTTTACCTACTATGAACCATGGTCGTGGAATAATCTACAAAAATAACTAAAATTAGACAAATGTATATCCTTGGATGAATTTAAATGCATCATAAAGGATAACCAAGGCATGTTGTTTTTCTTCAGGCCACTGTATTTGAATTGCTGTCCTTGTGTATCATTGTGAAATATGTTGTATATGATGTGAGTTGTATGTATTGTATTTCTGTCGTAACTTTGTACCGCTGCCACCTTGGCCAGGTCTCTCTTGAAAAAGAGATTATTTATCTCAAGGAGACTTCCTGGTTAAATAAAGGTTATACATGCATTCACATCATGGAGGTTGTATGTGTGAACGTGAGGCAGTATTGTTTCTGTAAAGTGCTTTGAGTGGCCACAGGTTAGGAACGCGTTATCTAAATCTAGTCCACTCATGTCATACAGGGCTCAGAAGGTTTTGGATCCCAGGTGAATAAGTGCTTAGAGAATGCTGAGTATCTGTATAAGCAACTCCAAAGGAGGGCTGACTTCAAACTGGTCTTGGAAAGCAAAGTAAGATTGCATGGGGTTTGCATGTTTCTGAAATTGTTCATTATGTTGTTAATCATTGGGCCAATGGGTATTATTTGCACAATAATCATGTATACAATATTTGAAAATGCTTTTGACAGAAATTCCACACAACAGCTTTTATTATTTGTCAGTATGCTGTTCAATCTAATAATTTACACTCGTCATTCCTTCTCTACTATCCCATCTGTCTTCATGTCCTTCAGCCAGAGCACAGCAACGTGTGCTTCTGGTACATCCCCCCAAGTGTCAGTGCGCTGCCGCCTGGCCCTGAGAGAAACAGGAGGCTGCATGAGGTCAGTCACAATGAGTGGTTGCAGGGGAAAAACTTCAAGTTGATAAAGGCAGCACAAAGCCACTGTCCTGATGGTGCTGAATGTGTTTGACTTTGATCTTAACATTGCAGGTAGCCCCCCAGATCAAAGCCAAGATGATGGAGGAAGGGACAACCATGATTAGCTACCAGCCCTTGGGCTCAAATGTGAACTTCTTCCGGTGCGTCTTCTCCAATCCTGCCACACAGCAGGAAGATGTGGACTTCCTGTTGGAGGAGATTGCTCGGCTCGGATACAACCTGTGAAACTGAACTATTCCCTAAAAATGTTCTTTATAAAAGCATCAGTTTTTCCATTTTGTTTATAATCCCTTTAGTTTGTCTAAACTGTCCAGATTGACACGTGTTGTATGCATGCTTGTGCCAACTGAAGAGGTTAATTAAATGCTATAACTAGCCTAGTGGGTCAGTCACAGATTACCATTTGCAAAGTAATATACGGATGGTTAACGCAATCATTTTTCCAGAATGTTTCACTCACTCGGCACAAATTGAGCTGATCCCAATACTACCATCAAAATGATCCTTTAAAGACATGCAATACTTTGAAAACCTAAATGGATTAACCATCTGATGCCAGAAAAGGTGTCGGGTAACCATCCAAACACCCATTATGTCTTCTGCAAACATGAGTGACTGAGCGGGATGCTACAAACAGACTATGCAGACTCATAATTCACAGTACAGATAGTGGGTGGATACAAGGAAGGCAGAAAACAAACTGCATGCCACAGTGTCAAACCATGTCCAGACACGCCTTAAGTTAAAATTAAAATTGTGGCAACAATGCACCCATGTCTAATGTTTGACTCAAATTCATGAATGTTTAGCTTATATTTAGGAAGCCTCACAGTAATATCCAATATAAATCACAAATGCACAATACATTTTTAAAAAGTATATTTATTAAGTTGAACGTTAAGATTAAAAAAAAGGAAAGGAACATGTTTGCTCAGCATCTTGGGTTTCTTCAATCTCCACCTGCGACAAGAAAAAAACTTTACATATGACATACAAAAACACTTTGCAAGTGAAATGTACCATCAATAGCCCATGAACACCAAACATCTTTGTTTTAGTAATTAAAATGTAGCTTCCAAACCTTTTGATTTGTCAGGTCTGCCGTATCCCGTCTGAGTCTCTTGTCTGTGCTTCCAATGCCTACGCTTCTTCTTCATTGAGATGAGATGTTCACAGTCCTCCCCAGCTTTGGCCTTGTAGCCTCTGCATGAGTCTGAGAAATTAAGGTGATAACATGAGCAAAAAATAATCCTTAGGCATGCGTTCATATAGTGGATGGATGCGTTACCTGAAGTCTTAGATGTGGCCTGAATGGTGCACTGGATACCACAGTCCACCTTTGATGGTGAAACGTCGTCATGTTTTTGGATTTCAACAGCTAGTTGCTCACTTGTAGCGGAATTTGATGCCACTTTCCCATTTAGCTCCTGTTCCCCTTCTCTGATTTCGAGACTCTCTGGACTACTGGAAGGACTTCTCTTTTCTGTGAGGGAGTTGGAGAGGGGGGCTTCTACTTGTTCAGAAGAGCAAGGACTAATAACTTTCCGTTTAGTCACCTTGCAGGATTCCTGGTTCGGGCTTAGAACAGCCTCGGGTTCAGAAGACCCATGCATATCCACTCCCTCTCCAACATCTAGAGTGGTCTCACCAATATTCACTTCTAGGAGTATTGAGGACGCAAGTGCATTGGAAGGATCCTTACCTTGATCACTTTGTAACTGCTCCCCTTTAGAAAGGGGAGTTTGGACCCCCATTTGACATATCTGAGGGTTAGATGTTTCAGTAGGAGTACTGGTGTCAACATCCCGCTGGGTTGTCAGGGGAAATGTATTTGAGTGATTTAAATTATGCTGGTCAGCTAGCCAACTGGCTGGGGTTATGTACATTGGGAGAGCTTCAGCAGAAAATGAAAACCTGCGTCTTCTGTCGCTTGAATGAACAGTTGGAATACAGCTCTGTGTAGACGGCCCACTCTTTTGGACATCCTCCAAAATCTCTTCATTAATCACTCCAGGGTCTAAAAGCCCATTCTGCATCAACCAGTCCTGAGAAGGAACATAGGCGGCCAAGGATTCCACAGACCAAATGGATTCATTCATTTTTCTTTTGAACTGGAAATTACTTGAGAATGTTTCCTGCATTATATCTGTAGCCTCATCATGGAGAGCAGATTCATCGTCATCCTGCACAAGTTCATTGTCGGGAACTTTCTGTAATTGGTTTGGTGAATCTATGGGTGTATGCTGTGACATGCCATTTCTGGAGTGGATGTGAGCCACGATGGAATCAACCAGCACTGCTGGATCATTCAGTGTACTGGACATCGACCGCTTCTCACGGATGTAGAACGGTAGTCTGAGTATCTTGCTGAGGGCCTCACTCTCCTTAGGACTGAAAACGGTATCAACATAATCATCCTCCAATTGTTTGCTCTTCATCGGCAGGTTTTTGCAGCATATTTTCTTATTGACATCTTCAGCGGTTAGCTGTTCCTTTTCCTTGGGCAACGGCTTATCTGAGAATTCAGGCGTCACCACTGGTGGTGTCCCACCCACCCAGCTCATTAAAATATCAGGAAAAGAGACCCGCCGTTCCTTGGTGGCAACTTCGTCCTCACGGTCTGAAGAGCTACATACAGGAACTATACTATCTGAAGAGCACATGGACCACGCGTCGGCATTAGTGTCACTTCCATGCCTACAAGACACACTTTCATGACCAATGTGGCCTTTTTTGCCATTTTGTGCTGCCAAAGGTGTCCTGGTTTGCGATTTCATGGCCTTGGGCTTTGTGGAAAGGGTTTCAGAGCCACGCTTGACTGTGCCCTCACTGGAGCCTATCTTACCAACCAGGAGGTTACCTTCTGTATCATTACCAGCCGTGGTATAGTTCTCCACTGCAGCGTGACTTTGCTTCCTGTCACTGGAGCCTGAAGGGGAAGGAGTACTGGAGTTGGTCCCATGTCCAGACTCTGAGCCAGCGAATGGACTTCTGTCAGCATAATAGTTTTCAGTCCATGCTGGTTCCGTCTGGACCTCCGAGCTTACGGTCTCTCTCACAGTAGAACCATTATGTTGTGGCTGGAATCTGCGGTTCTGGTTTTGGCTCTGGTAGGGGGCGGCAGGGAACTGTGCATGGCGCAAGCGTCTGTAGTTGACCTGTTGGAGGTGAGGTTGAGGAAGCATGTAGCCTGGAGCCTCCAGGTAAGGGTTTGGGGGGAATGGGGGCGGGGGCATGACCATACCATAGCCTGGGGGAAAAAAAAAAAAGGACAAGACCCTTTCATGTGGGATAAATCTGTAAATTCAAACTTAAGTTAATCATTGTACATCTAAAAACATTTATGACACAATTAACTCACCCATTGGAGGGAAGCCAGCGAAGGGGTTATATGAATACGGTATGGACCACTGGTACTGAAGGAAAGGAGGCATAGGTGGAGGTTGAGGATGAGTCCCAGGTGGGATATACATGAATGGGTGGGGAGGTATATGGGTATGAGGATGAGAAATGCATGGTGGTCCTGGCTGATGGTCTTGGCTTGTGGTTCCTGGACATGCGTGTTGGGGTCCCTGCTGTCTAGGGTTTGGTACACCAGTTGCAGTGTTGGGTTGAGGGTTTGGAGTTCCTCTGGTTGGTCCAGGTTGTGACGACTGTGGTGGTCTGTTAACACACCGATGTGTTGCCATAGCTGAAGCACTGGAAGACCTGTGATTTATATTAGGCAGCAAAAAATCTAAACAAAAGCAGTAAGATTAGGAACCATCGTAATCCGAGTAGTAAAAATATTTGTCAATTTTCAATGCAGACAAATGGGCACCATGTAGCCCCATTTGTAACACTGCATTATTATACTATATACATCAAGATGGATACAATTATTATACTCCATTCTGGGTCACATGGTCATCCCGTTGAAACCCTTTCGGTAGCAAGTAAACATGATTTTACCTTCTTTCCGGTGTCACAACTGGCTTTTGAAGATATGCTGATGATCTGCATGCATGTCCAAAGTGAAAAACATTTCCAGTCGACAAAATATCTACCTCTGTCAATGTTATGTTAAACGCTTGACTTCAAACATGGTTGGCTGGTCTCCTCGCCGCCATCGCAACGAAGAGATTGGTACCACCATTTTTGAAGTCAAACGTTGAAATAGATATTTTGTGGATTTAAATATTTAAATAAACTAACCTGGTTCCCAAGATAAGGACATGCATACGGATCATCAGAATATCTTCAAAAACTAGTTGCCGGAAAGTAAATTCACATTTTCTAGCTACTGAAAGGCTTTCAAAAAAGGTAAAGGGATGAATTTGTGACCCAGAACAGGTCATAAATGGAAACATGTATACTAAATAATAAAGCTCTCCAACAGTAGAAAACTGCAAGCTAATGAGGCGTTAAGAGTGTTGGCTCATGCTAGTCACTTGAGCTAAAGTGCAGTGAAATCAGCAATCATACATGTAGACCTATGTACACACACAATATACTACAGCTGAGAGATTTACTACACACCATCAATTTCCCTCTAAATCTGTCCAATGTCATCTTCAAATTAAGCAATTGTAATAGGGTTTCCACCACAACCAGAGACAAAACAATAATTACAATAATGCAAAATGTTGGGTGAAATGTCTGTCATGGGGACATGCCTAAACAGCCAACAAATTGGAAACTGAAACAAATACAAAACGAATTGGCAAATCGTCAATTATAATTAGAAAGTAAGTTAGTACATTAAGTTAAGTAGGCCTACGTTCCAAAATCTCATAACAACATGGTGCATTATTATTGGTAGTATTAGACAAAGCAATTACTGATTTACCTGTGCCAAGAAGGAGCATACAAGGAGCAAACACACTACCTGAACATGAGAAGGAGAAGCACCTGGCCTTGAGTAGCTAATTATATGACATGCTGAAGAGGCGTGTCCTATATTGAAGAAAGGTCATTGGATACATCCAACCAATCACACCACACATTTAGTAGTATTAGGTTACTGAAAGCACTATTATTCTTCAACTATAAGGAATAGACACAGCACTTTTACCTGAGACAGCATAATGAACAATTTCAAAGTTGCTCAAAGTTATTCTACTAGTAGCAAGCACAATATAAATGGACAGACTTTCAGTTCAATATGCTATTCAAATATTCAATGTTTTCAACATCAAAGCCTTTATCAAGCGATGAACATAACATACATATGGAGATGAAACTTGATGGGACAATGAGAAAGGCAGAAAAAACATTTTACAACGGACATTTGTGTTGAGCATGACATGGAATGTCTACCTAAGCATTCCTTCACAACTTAAACTTTTAATGCACTATTTTTGTCTTAACGGATTTGAAAATATTATTTTAAGTCAGCTTTGATCATGTATATCTACAAACCTGACTTGCTTTTAATAGTTATGATTAACTAGGTTTTGTTACATTAATGTCCAGCAAAGGTTTGTAGCCTATGATTAATTTGTTTATCTAAATTATAAATGATAATTATGCTTATCATAAATACTATATAATATCTGTATACTGTGATGATGGACTTGACGTGCCTTTGGCTCACTTACAGTAAAGTAGTGACCGATGTATGCCAACACAACAATATTAACAATTTCAAAATATAATTTCAAAAAGACTACTTAAGCAGTGTACTGATACAAATTGGGAACGTGTAATTGTATTCACTCAACATTTTTGGAAATACTGAGTACATTCCAGCGTCCCTTTGTTCTAGGCACATTTTAGGAGGTTGATTAATCGCCTTCTTCTTCAGGAGGCCCTGGGATGGTGGAGCAGACAAACAGAACAGACAAGGCAAACCCACAACCTGTGCTTCGAACATTGACTTCTGTGAGGTTTTCATGAGGCCCCATGTCCAGAGTTGAAATCATGCTGACCCTTCGGCGACCCATGGCACTAACCAATCACATTCCAAACAGCAAACATTTTATAATTTGTTTTATTGATTAATGTTGCATAAATATACCACAATACTGCCAGACAGCCTCCAGCCCGGCCTGGCGTCTAGACGGGCGGTCTCCAGCCTGGCGTCTAGACGGGCGGTCTCCAGCCCAGCCTAGACAAGGAGCTGATGCCCACGCTTATCACGGACATGGGGCTTCCCTTGGAAATTAGTTCCAATAGTGGTTGAAAGACAGCCTTGTGAGACCATCCTGACGTTCACGTTTTGCAATGAATATCAGTCTGGCCTTGGCTGGGCAGAATTAAATGTGAGTGATGCTCTTGCTCTCTTCGCTCTTCCTGAATCCGGTTGGAAGTACAGCAAAAACATTCTAATTTATTGGTACTTTCCTTGGGCGATGCCATTATTTTTGTCAGCAGACTTTGTCCTTGTTCATAATGAACTAGAAGTCCCTCCCCGAGCACTGATCGGTCCTATCATTTTTTTAAGATATATTTTTTAAGGGATTTTAGTGCCTTTATGGACAGGATAGTGAAGAGAGACAAGAAACTGGGTTGAAGAAGAGAGGGAATGACATGTAGCACAAGACCACCGGCAGGAATCGACTCTCTTGATGCTGGGTTTGGGGAGTCTATGGGGAGGGAAATGGAGGCCTTAAAGACGCGCCAGTGTACCTGTTCATGGTGATCTGAAGTTCTTTAGTGCGTTTGATGCTGAGATAGGCTACTACTATGGCTAACAACTATATACCCACAACATGGAGGGAAGGTCAACACATCCCCTAAGGATGACATTGGTCACGCGTGAACAGGGTGTACGGGAGGAGGCCGAGTATGCCACCCTGAGGGGCTCAGCCTCTCGGGGTGTTCAGGGTCGGTGCGGAGGAGGTAGAATGCTGAGCTGTACTCTATGAACAATATCCTCACGTATGCGTTTCCCTTATCCAGGTGGGTGAGTGAGGTGTGTACTGTGAGGGTAATGGCGTCGTCCATAGATCTGTTGGGGCGTTATGCAAATTGATCTAGATGTGGCAAAGGCTTCTTGCATTAAACTTAAAATGGTACCAAGTAGGATAGACTCCTGCCTATGGCTAAACTATCGATGGTGGAACTTATCTCCCTGAGCGTATCATTAACATACTCACCTTGAGTGAATGGACATAGACTAACTGGACTACAGTGGCAAGCTTCTTATACGTCTAAGGATGGTGTGAGTATTGACAGTAAGTACTGTGCCCTGGAGGGTGCGCCCAATGGTTTCCAGCTGAGAGGCCGGATATTAGGAAGTTCAATCTGCAAGTCTTTCACCTGTTGTTTTAATAATTCATTCTAATATAATTCATAATTCATTGAACTTACAGCATTAGCTGCCGTTGCACTGATGCTGAGGAAAGACCCTACGGCTCAGACTGCCATTAGCAATGCACCTAAAAAGCGTTTTTGACCGGGGGTGCCCACTATGGTTGGCTTGTGTCATAGTGAACCAATTTAATTGGAGTAGTATGTGGGATACATCTGCTCTGGCATGGTCCCAGGTGGATCGTGTCCAGGCATCCCTGACATGAGTATCGGCAGCCCCGACAGAAGATGGCAAATGTCTATGATACGCTTCATTTGGGTCCACTTTTACAAACTCTTTGTGTATGTGTGACAGTTCGTCATCAAGATGTTGGAAGTTGAGGACAACACCTAAACTGGGCCCAGGTGCCATGATCTTGGGTTGTGCCACGGTGAGCGTGCACCATAGACTCAGGACTGCCAGCATTTGCTCCATCGTCATTGTCAATGACAATGTAAAAAAGGATTGGCTT
>OMKN01067885.1:0-17408 GCA_900302345.1 Melanonus zugmayeri
TCATTTAAATTCCTCTCTCTCTCTCTCTCTCTCTCTCTCTCTCTCTCTCTCTCTCTCTCTCTCTCTTCCACACACTCTCTCTGTGTGTGTCTCTCTGTCTCTCCCTCTATCTCTGTCTCTCTCACACACACTCTCTGTCTCTCACTCACTCTCTCTCGCTCTCTCTCTCTCTAACTCTCTCTAACTCTCTCTTCTCTCTCTCTGTCTCTCTATCTCTGTCTCTCTCTATCTCTGTCTCTCTTTATTTATTCTCCTCAGTCGTCCACCCCGCTCCCTCCCTCCCTCTTTCAGAGCTACTGTCTGCAGTATCTTCTGTTAATCTCTAATTAATATCCAATATTATGTCGCTCACCTACCTATGCTTCTTATTAATTCCTTGCTTTATATATATATATATATATATATATATAATTCTTTTTTTACCCCCTTGCTTGGAGAAGCTGCGAGAATGGATTGAACAGCCTCTGGAGCCGGCGACATGTGAATCCCATTCATAACCCTGTCATATGAATAATAAAAACATTCATTTTTCCACATGCCCGCATACATGCACAACATCCTGACACTCACATGCGCCCACACACAGGGAGAAGCGTACTGTGGAGATATGGATAATACAAGAGACTCTGTATTGTGTGGTTTTCCAACACTGTGACCAAATGGTTGAAAATAGAAAATACTATTTAATTACGACTCTAAATTGCCCACAATCTCACAACACAGACACTAGAGCAGCCACACACCCACACACACACACACACACACACACATGTAGGAGATATACAGAGATGCTTACTAGAGGAGAAACCACCTTGTTGGAACTGAAATGCTATGTGACAAACAGCATCTGAGTCATTAAGCAAACACATGAATCATGACTGACAGGGTGCAGATGTGCATGTGCGTGCACGCTAGTGTGTGTGTGTGTGTGTGTGTGTGCAAGTGTAAGTGTGCTGATACATTTATATTGCATGTCCTGTTGGCCTGCGGCATCATCCAGTGCCACCATCTGTGCAGCCAGTCTATGTGGAGTGTGTGTGTGTGTGTGCGTTTGCATGTGCATGCATGTTGGTGTGTACACATGGCGCGTGTGTTTGTGTGCACGTTGGTTAGCATCCGTGCATGTGCTTTTGTGTGTGTGTGTGTGTGGTCATTACGTCCATTCATCCTCACTTCTCTTTCAAACCAGAATGCAAAACATCTATTAATACTATATTTACCACACACACACACGCACACACTGACACACACATGCACACACGTGCAAACAGCTAAACCCAGAGAGAGAGGAAGTGATTCAGACAAAGTGGTATCCCGTGCTACATGAGCTTAACAATTAATCAGCCAAAACGTTGCGGGACTTGATCACTGTCAGAGCCTTTACGTTCTGGGCTACATATCTAGGACAACCTCACGTAAAAGAGCGAGACGGGTCGGCCCCTAACGTCCCGGAACAAGCTTCCTGTAGAGCTGTCCTGGGCTGTCAGGCAGCGCTGTGGTTCCTCAGCGTTATTAAACCGGGGGTGGGAGCTGGGGCTGAGAGAGAGTGCATCTGTTTGGCTTAGAGAGAGAGAGAGAGAGAGAGAGAGGGGGGGTTAGGGTTAGAGAGAGAACACCATACTGTAGGTGCCAATTAGGCCAATTCAACCCGCTCACCTGCTCTGGAAAGTACTGGAAGGTACTTTTTGTTTCAGAGACCACAACATCGACTCATCTCTACAGCTAAAATCAAAGTCCCACAAAGACAAGACTGAATTCCTACGGTCTAAGGGACTGTGCTTTGGCTGCCTGACCAAAGGTCACATGAGTAAGGATTGCAAGAGACGCATTAGCAGCCAAACCTGCAGATTGAAACATCCAAATATAATATCTCCTACATATAGAAATGAAGACAACGGATGAACCACCAGAGAAATCCCAAGACGAAACTGCAATAAGCAGCGGACTTGTTTCACATAGCAAGCTAACTGGGGCCGGAAATAGAGACTGTGTGCTTGCCATCTTACCTGTTAAGGTCAAAGTTGCAAAGGGCAACAAAATCCTGGAGACGTATGCCTTTTTGGATCCAGGCAGCTCTGCTACATTTTATACAGAGCAGCACCTGATGAGACAGCTCAATACCAATGGCCGTAATCATATTTATGTATGTATATATATTCTATATTTGAGATACAAATCTAATTTGAACCTTTATAATATATGAATGAATTAATAACTAATTATTATTATTATCATTGCTATTAACGCATTTCTGTTCTCTCTGAGTTGTCATTAATTCTATTGCCTGAAATTATCTTATCAGCGGAAAGTCGATATAAGGACAGACAGGAAATGGCCCGGCGGGGAGCAATAGTTTTTTAATGGCAGTGAGCCGGTCAGTCTGGTTGATTTTCTGTGTTATATTAGTTTGGATTGCCTCTCCGCCCGTCTTGGCGATATTAAAGCTTTGTCCGTCGTCAGTACACCATACCACGCCATAGACCTAGAGGGTTGGGGTTAGAGAGAGAACACACCACGCCACGCCAAGGGCCACAGATGGACACAGAGATGCTCAGAGACAGGCCTGCAGACTCCAGTATAGGAACGAGGTTAAGTGAACAGAAGGTTTAAAAGTACTGTATATATAGATATGTGAAGGAAGAAAAAACACTCCCCTCCTCCTGCTCTTGGAGTGTAACTTAAGGAAGGCAGAATGCCGATACGCGTTGGTGTACGCATTCATTAAAGGCTTTTTAATTGCAGACCTTCTTGAGTTCCTGGCTGGACCTGGATTCATTATCATCACCTCACTTTTGTGGTTATCATTTTTCCTCTTCTGTTTCTATATATAGATAGTTATGGGAGTATACGGCTTTGTCTTCAGATGCAGACAAATGAGTTCATGGATGCAGCCAGGTAGTCACACACACACACACACACACACCGGGGAAGGCGCACGCGCGCACATTCAAACTAATGCACAATTAATCACGTCGTTACCCCAAAGGCTGCTTACTCTTTTATTTCTCTTCTTCCCTCCCTCTCATCCCTTGCTCCACATCAACCAAGACAACTACAGAGAATTACAGAGAGAGAGAGAGAGACAGACAGACAGACAGACAGTCAGAGAGACAGATATACACACTAAAATGGAGCAGCTCTCCATTCTTTAGCCAATTCAATTTCAGACTTGGTTGATGACATCTCTATATCAAACACAAAACAGCTGTGCATGCCAGAGGTTGGAGGGAGACTGATGGAGACAGGGAAGGATAAAGAGAGCAAACTTGAAGTCATTCATATGGAACAAAAGACAAGATACCAGAGGGAGTAAGTGTGTGTGTGTGTGTGTGTGTGTGTGTGTGTGTGTTTGTGTGTCATGCCACCTTCAGACTTCTCCACCTCTACTAAAGTGAGGAATAGATAAATCGATGATTGATAGTTAGTCTCTCTCGCTCTCTCTCTCTCTCTGTATCTGTCTCTCTCTCTGTATCTGTCTCTCACTCTCTCTATCTGTCTCTCGTGCACACGCTCTCTCTATCTGTCTCTCATGCACATGCTCTCTCTCTCTGTATCTCTCTCGTGCACACGCTCTCTCTCTCTGTATCTGTCTCGTGCACACGCTCTCTCTCTCTCTCTGTATCTGTCTCTCATGCGCGCGCTCTCTCTCTCTCTCTGTATCTGTCTCGTGCACACGCTCTCTCTCTCTCTCTGTATCTGTCTCTCTCTCTCTCTCTCTCTCTCTCTCTCTCCAAGAGGGGGAGAATAAAAGCATTGACAATAGAAGGAAAGACAGAGATACATACCTCTGCAAGAAAACAAGAAAAAACAAACCCATGTGAAACATAGACTAGCTGTAAAGTATTGATTGGGTTTATCTGCATTAGCTGTGGCAGACCAGGCTCTGCTTTTGCAACACATAAACAATATACACTTTAATAAGCTTTATACTGAGTGCTTTATACTGAGCCAACACACAAAGTGCGTTGGCTTTTTGGGTCCTTGTGTACGACCTGTTGGATGGAGAAAGCTGTTTCCTCTGTAAACACTTACAAATGTGCCCTTGAGCAATACACAACGTATCCAGTGAAGCTGCAAAAGTGCACCTGCTCTCCGGTGTGTGTGTGTGTGTGTGTGTGTGTGTGGATGTGGATGTACTGCTTACAGCTGTGGCCATATCTCAAGAACACTTTCATTGAAGCATTTAAACTGACACACTCGTCTTGAGTGACTGACAAGTGAAACTTGTCACTCAAGTAATTTAATATAAAGCAGAGTGTAGTTCTCAAGATCAAGAGCTTATTCAAGATATTTAATTAATTATATTCATATTAATTATATTTTAATGTTTTACTTTAGCTAAGGGATTGAGTGAAAAAGAGGATATTCACTTGTAATTCATTATAAAATGATCCAAGCTTATCATCAGTGAAAATATGTCCAAGACACCGTCATTGGAGGCGTATAAAATAAAAACCATTGGATGTGAATTTTAAGCAAAAACTATTTATCATCTGAGACATTGTGGATGTGGGTGAGGAGTGCCCTCCTATGGCCTACCGATAGAAGTGCAACATTAAACATTGTTTTCTGTTTTTTCTTTATCACCTTAATTAACTGAACTTCTGAACAATGTTCCTTCATGTGAGAAATTCCTTGAATTATAATTATTAATAATTATTATAATTGAGACAAAAACACCAGACTAGGGTGAGCTTTAGCAGCAACGTAACAGTTAAGTTTATTCAATACCCAACATGTATTCATGTTAATACAATGTGAAATATTTCTATTTATTTAATATTCGTACAGAATGCCCAGCATTACTTTATTGTAGCAAAGAAAACTTGAACTAACCATTGGCAGGATAAACATGTTGACGTGCATACAGTAAAAATGATTATCTTGGCATCCAAGAAATGTTGGCTCACAGATTATAGAATGACACTGGACTTACAAAACAATGCTTCAAAATACAGATGTGGATGCCCAAAATCACAAATGTGAACCCATAAAAGTACATGTACATTTATATGCTCACTGTTGTATTTGTAAGTGGGACAAAACTTTTTATAGACAGCGTAGTTTTCCAAGTTCCAAGTAAAAATAACCTCCTATTTCAACCGTTAGAGAGCGTACTGAGACTGAGCTGTGAGGTAAATGCCAATACCAGCTCACCAGCTTTATAAAAGTGTTGGTTTGAAAGCTCTAGTGTTGGAGTTGAATGTTTCTATTTGATTAGATTTTCATTATTGAAATTTGTACAATTTCCTTTGTGTGAAAAATTCCCCTTAGTCCATATTTTGCTTCCCTTTGTTTTCCTATATTCCCCTCCTGCATGCATGGGGACTATTTTTGAGACATAAACATATTTTGTAGTTTTGCGTTAATATGTAAAAGGGGTGGGGAAGTTTAACTTAAGAATTTGTGATGAAAAGAAAAGAAAATACATTCATCAAGTTCGGTAATACTGGTGAAATACATTGTGTTGAGGTGTTGGATGTTAATGTCTTATTTACATTCATTCATGCTTTCGCTATGTGTGAAAGTGTGAGATCCTACAGTCGTCTCCTTTACATTATCAGAGTAAGGAATTCAATTGAACTACGTCAGACCTGCTGTTCGATGCTCTTCCTGGGTAATAATCATTGACTACAAAAAAAGTGTCCAATCTTCTCTTCTCCTTCATCTTCTTCTCCCTCCCCCCCTTCACTCCTCCCCCGTGTGATAGCCACAAATCACCCCCACGTCCTCCTGATGGGAGCAGTTGTGCTTCCCGACCTTCGACCTCTTGCACTCCAGCAGGGACCTCTCGTCTCCCCGGCACTCCACGTCGTCCAGCAGGATGCGGACGGTGCTCTCCGCCTCCCCCAGCACCGCCCTCTTCAGCACGGCCAGCGGCGCGCTGAAGCCCAGCTGCCGGCACACCACCGCCGCCGCCTTGCTGTTGAACAGGTCGTCACACACCGTCCCCCACTGGCCGCGGATGAAGATCTCCACGCGGCCGCGGTCCATCAGACCGTCCGCGCTCACCAGACGCACCGAGCCGGCCCGGAGTTTCCTCCCTCCGCTCCCCCGGTTGTAGGTCCTGGGTGTCCCTCCTGCTCCTCCGCCGCCGCCGTGGGGCGTCTTGTGGACCTGGTTCCCCTCCCCGGTGCTCACCTGCTTCTCGGCCAGCCGCAGCTTGTCTTGCAGGGCTTTGGACAGGGTGGTGTTGGGCGTGGCCTTCTGGGGCCTGGAGGAGGAGGAGGGGGAGGTGGTGGTGGTCGTTCTGGTGGAGCTGGATGGAGGAGGAGGAGGAGGAGGAGGAGGATACGCAGGAGGAGGTCTTGGAGAGGTCAGGGGTTGGGAGAGGGGATAGTGAACGGCGGTGGAGTTGGGTGAGGAGGTGGGTGTCATGATGGTTGACCGATAACCTGAAGGAAACACAGAATCACCCTCTTTATTGTAAACTGACTTTCACATCCAAGTGTGGCTTGCAGATCCAAAGAGGTGGAATGGTGAAAAAACATGAAACTCATGACCCGAGTTTGTGTTGCTTTAGTGCCATATTTAATGTTTTTGACTTGAATCGAAAATGTTGCTTTTTCATTCAAGTATTGAGTAAGTTTCACAGCCTTGTGGCACATGAAACCCATTCAATATACAAGCTAGTGATGTTAGGGCATGCAAGGAAAGGACAAAGACACACAAACAAGACACATAAAGATGAATGGCGTTTTTTCAGATGCAAATACATTTATTTAGAATAAATAATGCTCTAGTTATGCAATAGTGCAAATGGTTGACATGGTATGACACACAGAGGAGCAGCTTTTGCCCTTGACACAAATGCAAGAATGACGGCGACCCTTTTTACCTGAGTTCAAAGAAAACAAGTGCAACAAAACACATCTAACTATCGGTATCATCGAAACAGCCACACGGCGACACTTTTTGGTCCCTTGGTACCAGCCAACGGTCAGAACCTCTACAAGCCGAAGCTTTGAGCATGAAATGATTCTATCATCAAGTCATTTAAGTGCTACTCTTAAGAGCCTAGTGAAAGTGCAGAATAGAGCCGGTCAGTCCCTCCAGGGTATCCCATTTTTATTTTCTGTGGTAGCAATGAAAAGTGTTATTGCAATATTGCAATTCTACTACTAAATCTAATTTAAATTATATTGTATATAGCAAACTATTGTCACTTGAAAAAAAAAATCTATTTTCTCATATTTAGAAATAACTTTAAAGAGGGTTTTTTTCACGACAAATGCGCATTAAATCGATCACAATAACGAACCGTTGATAATAACGACTCTAAAATAAATGCCGTACACACAAACGTCCCTGGAGGGTCTGAGCGTGTGTTAAGTGGGATGTTATAGAGCTAAAGCAGAGAGGGAGAACAGAGCACAGAGGAGGAAGAGGAGAGGACCTGGTCTATGGCTGCTGGCTACTCCCGGGGCTGCGGTTGGGGCTTTTCTACCGTTCGCTTTAACTGAAGGCCTAACAGTCGGCCTAACGGTCGGTCTGGCGGCTGCGACGGTAGGCCTGCGGGCGGGTCTTGTTTCCTTGACGGTGGTTGTTGTCGCGGTGATCTGCGCAGTGGCTGTTGCTTTTGTAGTGGTTGTTTTTCTTGGTGCTGCTGTTGCTTTGCTCGTTGTTTTTCTCGGGGTTGTCGTCGCCGCCGCCGTCGTTGTCGTCGCTGTCGTCGTCGTCGTTTTTCTAGTTGTTGTTTTTCTTGTTGTTGTTTTTCTTGTGGTTGTCGTTGGGGCAGCGGTTGTAGTTGGCTTCTTGTTAATGACAAACTCTGCAGGGGGGGGGGCGGGGGGTGGAAGCAGCACATGCAATCGACATATGAGAACCATTCAATATACAATACACAACAAAAATGAAATGAAACACTGAACACGTCCTAGTATGACAACACAGCGGTTAGAAATGGAAAGGAAGAGGAAGAGGAAAAGAAGGGGACAGAGACATCCTCACCTTCCTTGGGGTGGAAGTGAACGAGCTTCCCCTTGACTTTAACCGGGGAAGGTTTGATGCTACACTTCCCAGGCGGTGCCCTCCTGTGAATGAGGAATCATTAGTGAGTATTGTATTAAATACAGTCACAGTGGATAGATCAGCAATTATTGATAAAGCATAATGTTTAACACAGCGGCTAAACGCCTGTGTTGTCAGCGTTATGAAACCAGGAATTCCTCTCAATGCCCTTTCCCTGGTCTCCCTACTCCCTCTCTCTTTAGGCATTCGGTACACAACGCCCCAACGTTTTAGATTACATTCACCCCCTTTGACACCAGCCTGTGACCCTATAGCGTAGGCAGGTCGAACCCTAGTGTGAAAGTGTTGACCTGGGTGAGTGGACCCCATGAAATGACCCCTGGCAGGGTTGAAACCAAAGTCAACCTTCTACTCCACTTTGTGTTGAGCCACTATTTTTATATTTTCATGCAACTTGTCCTGTAATCAGAATAAAATATATACCTACAAAGCTCATTTTAAATATATAGCAAGCAAGCAGCAGCTGTGATGGATGGTACATTTGTCAGGGTGACAAGCGCCTAATGACTCGCACTGGTGCATAACGCGTGCTTATCCTCAGTGACAATATGTCCAAGACATCATCACCGCCATTGGAGGCGTATGAATGTCTTACTTAGACGGGTCTATTATCTTATAGATGACTCCTGCTCTTGCTGTTGCACTGGGAGTGCCCGTCGCAAGGAAATACAGCTCGCCTGGAGAGACAATAACACACAGAGAAGAGGAATTACATAGGAGACAGGTGGAGAAAAAGGGTTGAGAAAGATGAAAGTAGGGAAATGAGGAACACGGAAATACAACATGAAAAGGAGAGTCAACACTATGAAACAAGCGCTTTTAAGTCAGTACCTGCTTCATCTTCAGCAAAGGAGATGATGTATTTGTAGTAACTGTTGATGAGCTTGGGGAATCGGCAGGTCTGGTCTTTCCCCATACAGATCTCATTGTACTGCCATTCACCTGTAGTGGTGTTCTCCTTTAGAGACATTAGACGCCTGAACACATGCACGCACGGGCATGCACGCACACACACACACACACGCGCATACGCACACACACATGCACGCACGCACTCACACACACACAGACGCACACATTATTGCCTCTTTTTTGACTGTTTTAAACCTGAAATAAATATTGATTATGTAATACTATTACCTAAACTTTACTATTTAGCATATTCATACATTAAAAATGACTTTTGAACTGGATTTTTCATTTTTATTGTTAATGAGCAGGTAGGGGATATGCAGGTTGCCTACAGCTAGACTGCAGACAGTGGAGTTCAAAACCCAGAACCTTTCAGCTGGGAATCAAAACACCCTGACAGCTACGAGACTATCCTGTCCCCCATAGCCACTATATGCAAATATACATGTAATCTATGCATCTATACACATGTTACACTACACACACACCCGCTCATGAAGTCCCCGAAGATGTACAGGCCGTTGAGGTTGGGCATCTGGCAGCCTCTGTAGATGTAGCCGCCGGTCACTGACTTGCCCAGCTTGTGGGGGTAGGCGAAGATAGGCAGGACGTCATCTGGAGAAAGATCCACATTCATATGAAGTACTGCTAGAACCATATAAGATAATGATCATCAAAGTCGTGTCATTGATTGTCCAAAGCTGACGTACCGAGTGAGGAGTTTTGACAGAGTTTGCGGTCGTAGCAACTGAAGCCTTCTTTCGCTCTCCATCCATAGTTTCCACCTGTAAAGTTGGAAAGGAAAGTAGCGTTTAGCTCTTCTGTACCTCACCAATACCAAAAACAAACCATACAACCATACCATTAGGTATAATTGCAGCACAAAGTAAAAAGAAATGGAGCATTCACTTTGGCCACATAATGACATTGTTTAAGTCGGGTCCCGGGAGCTGTGGGTTACAGTGGATTCTAGAGCAGTCAGCCATCCCATGATGTCACCTTTGACGATAAGGTCCACCTCCTCGTATTTATTCTGTCCGACGTCGCCACAGAACAACCGGCCACGCCCGCGGCCCGTAGCCGCGTCCCCGCGGTCGATGGAGCAACGCCACATGTTACGCACGCCGTACGCATAGATCTCTGAGAAAGAGAGAGAGACAGAGAGAGTGAGAGAGAGAGACGGAGAGAGAGAGAGACAGAGAATTAACATCAACAGTGACAGAAAATGATCTTTGACAGTGGCCAGTCATTAAACGACATCAACAACATACAATTTACAACCAACCAGCTAGGAAACAAAGTGCAATGCAAAGATACACATGCAGTGTGGGGAATGACATGAATTAATTAAAGAAAGAGAGAAAGAAAGAAATAGATAGAAAGAGCGAAAAAAGAAAGAATGGAAGAATGCTTTGTTATACAGTATCCAAACGAACATAGTTTGCCTCATCACTACTGAAGAAGGTACATGTATTCAGTAATCCCTCTCCCACATAAACTCCTGCCTATCTACAATAAAAACCTGGATGAAACACAACTTCCTTCAACTCAACCACAATAAGACAGAACTCCTCCTCATCGGCTCCAAATCCACCCTCGGCAAACATAATAACCCCACACTCACCATCGAATGCACGGCGTTATCCTCGATCCCACCCTCTCCCTTGAACTCCACATCCGTCATATCATCAAAACCTCATTCTTCCATCTCCGCAACATTGCAAAAATCCGGTCCTCCCTCTCACTACCCGTCGCTGAAACCCTCATCCACGCCTTTCTCTGGCAACTCCACTGGCTTCCCATCTCCTCCCGGATCACTTACAAAATTCTCATCACTACCTACAAAGCTCTCCACCAATTGGCCCCCCCTTATCTCACTGAACTCCTCTCCCCCTACCAGCCCTCCCGTTCCCTCCGATCCACCTCTGCCGGTCTTCTCTTCACCCCCAAATCTAACCTCCGGAGCTTCGGTCCCAGGGCCTTCTCCAGGGCAGCACCGAGGCTCTGGAACTCCCTCCCCCCCGACATCCGAGACTCTTCCTCCCTCCCCATCTTCCAGTCCCGCCTCAAGACTCATCTCTTCTCTTCTGCATTCCCATAGCTCCATATCTCTATCCCTGTGTCCTTGTATCATCTTTGTCCTTTTGTTTCATTCAATGTCCCCGCCCCTCCCTGTAAAGCGTCTTTGAGTTTTAGAAAAGCACTATATCAATTAAATGTTTATTATTATTATTATTATTATATAGTAGTATAGTATCATATATAGTAGTATAGTATCATAGTATTATATATAGTAGTATAGTATCATATATAGTATCATATATAGTAGTATGGTATCATATATAGTATCATATATAGTAGTACAGTATCATATATAGTAGTATAGTATCATAGTATCATATACCGTTGGTTTCTTCCTGCTACTCCATACTTTCCACTGACCACAGAGGTCCATCCAATCACTGTGCTGGGGGCGTGGTTTAGTCATACTATGGGCGTGGCTTAGTCGTGCTAGGGGCGTGGCTTAGTCTGAACGAATAATCAGGCAATCCGCATTCTAAATGGATGTTTGAAGGGATTTCCTCCTGGGTTGAGATGGCTGGGAACAGGGAGGGAGACAGGCACCTGTTTTCTATGCTGCTTCACATGTTTGAAGATCATGAAAGAAAGCCAGTATGAAAAGGTGTTTAACAAACAGTCCTTATGATGACATAGAAATCTGCTAGCAGTGCAAGCGTGCTTTTGCTGGCGTTGTACTAAAACAAAACTAAAATGGCCAACGCAAATAGAGCTAGGCTATATGTGCAGTGAAACCCCAGAAAAGCAGGAGCTAGTATTACAAAATGACTTGCATGTGTGTAAATGTCACAGCTGGTCTTTTAAAAAGTCCAAAAGCAATTTAATTCCACACTGCACACGGTAGGATATACAACTCCTAACATGTAGCCCTAGCCAATTCCAATGTGGTCATATTAAAAATAAATCCATAAATAAATAAAGTGTTTCTGTCAACCCCTACCCAGCCGGTCACCTACTAAAGTGGCTCTGCATCACTTTAGCATTCAGGGCAACAAGTTCAGCACCTGAACCATCAGCGGCGACAGTAGGCCTACTAAAAGGAAAATGGACGTCACTCCCCTGTTTCAGCTCTACAATCCACGTCAGATATGGCCTAATGGCACCAATGAACACAAAGAAATACATTCATAAATTAAATAAAACAAACACACATGCCCTTATTTTTGCCACCAATATCCAGTCTCAATTTATTGAGGACATTCAGGAAAGATGTTGGACAGCGGTTCCTGGTCAGAGTAACACCAGCGGTTCGCTGGGTGGGGAAACTAGCTGGGTTCTAGAATCTCAATGCATTACTTTCAGTTCTGTGTTTCATATCCCCACCCAGGTAGCGTTTACAATGCATTTCCATTGGGTTTTCAAGGTTTCCCCAAAGATTCTAGGTTTCTCCACCCAACCAACCAATAGGTCCGCTAGGGTGAATACAGTCTGTTGAGGACTTGTGAGGCGTGAATGTCTCACCTTAGGGTGTAGTTTTATGTGCAAAAAAACAAAACACACCATGGGGGCGGTAGAACAGTGCGGTGTAAGTAGTAGTGAGGCGCTGCAAGCCTATTCCTGGGGTGTGACTGGAATTGGTTAGCAAAAGAAAGTGCTGGTCTGAAGGGGGTTCTTCTCATTCTAGGAGTCTAGCCACCGGGCATCTCTACAGGGGGCGCATGCCCGGCATGAAACCACCACTTCTGACCCCTGCTGTGGACCTACCTACTCTCCATGGAGGTGACCGAAGTCACGGTGGAGGATTATAATGCACTGCATGCTATACGCAAGTCTAGCTCCTAACACCGCCTGGCCGTCTGCTGAATATCGCCAGCATCAGCCCTCTGAACGCGCCGGGATTTGAACAGCATCGCAGCAGACCGAGAACTCGCTTGTTCTGCGACCGCATGGACAGAGGATGGCAAACAGAGGTTGATAAATGTAAACATAAAAAAGATATTGAGACTGTTGGGGTCCAAGACCAATAGGGAAAATATAGGAGCCATAGGAGAAAGAATACACAGGTCACCAAGTGTCTTAAAGAAAAAACTTAAAGAAGTTGAAAATCACATCCAGCAAGAAATCCTTTGACAATCAACGACACAAAACCAAATCAAGAATACCATGAGAATACCACTATTTTTTTTAAATCCCCATTTTGACAAATAGTGTCTTCAGTTTAAGTGTATTCAGTCGAAAAATGTCTACTTCATTTTAATTGTATTATTTCCCAAAACCAACGTGGCATCAACAGTTGAGACAACAATCACTGTGTTTCTATTACTGCTTATGTTAGACGGTCATGGTTTGATGAGACTGGATATTTCACATCACCCAGCAGCACCTTTTATCCACCAATCCCATCACCTATTGGGCAGACGATGACGTTTTGCAACCGTTTGCTTTTGACACATTTCTCTTATTTCATTATTCTTCATAAAAAAAACATCAAATTAAAAAATTAAAAAGTCCAACCCTGTTTCTTCCTCAATAGTAGGCCTTCCTCAAAGGTTCTATCTAAACTAAACTGTCGTGCAGGGTTTCTTCCTCCAGTCTCCTAACAAACAAGCAGCGAAAGGGCAGTGCTGTCCCAGCCGTCCCGGCAGAGCGGTGGTATTTGTGGCTGTCAGGACCATCGGCAGAGAGCTAAGCAGGTGGAGCCCAATGCAAACCCCTCCATTTGTCAGTCACAGTCTGGGCTGGGTCTTAATTGCGAGGAAGCTTCCTATAACCTTGATAGCCATTTAGGAAGCTCCTTGTTAGGTACCTACTTTGTGGAAGTGCTTCACAAAGTGAGACAGCCTAACCTGCTAGCATCACATCACTATCCATAAACGTTAAAGTCACTGTGCTAGCTGGTCGTCAGATTAACTTGACGTCACTTTGACAAATTCATGTAGTTATGCGTTTACATGTTTATTTAAAAGATGAAGCGGTACCTAGATTCTGCTGAATCTAGGTACCTAGTTAGGATGTTTCCTACTGATTTGGGACAGTCCTACCCTGCCATATTACCTACATTTGCCATCTATCTAGGAAGCATCCTTGCAATTGAGACACAGCCTGAGTTCTGTAGGTCAATTCAGCAGGTAAAAAAAATAAATACACATGCTGGTTAAAATGAATAAAACGGTGACAAACGTGAATATGAATGTGTATTATTGATAGCAACTCATCATGAATAAATTATAATGGTGACAGATGTACATAGATGGATATGAATACATATGTGGAGAGAGATTAATACATATATAGAGCTAGATAGAGAGACATTATATACGTACATATATCTTGTACTCTGAACATCTAGTATTTATCATTTGAAGCCATGAAATACATTTCATAAAATAGTCATTTCTGGAAATGTGTTACATTACAGTGTGATATAGAAATTGTAGTTTTAGTCTAGTAAATACTGCAGGTATATTACATTAACATTAATACTAGGAATTTCTGTAACAATGATGATATATTTATTACACAAGACAAGCTTCTATTTATATAAATGTATACAAGCACACCATGCAAGATGTTTTCAGTTGCGTACTTTTTCTTTTAACCTGCTCCTACTAGATACCGCATACATTTTATTTGACATTACTCCAAAATTACTTTAAAAAAGACGACATACAAGTGGACACTGTAAAAAGTGTCACATATTTGCAAGTTGTCCGTTCTTTGCAGTAAGTGAATATAATCCCTGTCCCAGTTCCCTTGAAACAGATTCTTACATCAGCGCTGGTCCAGGTCTACTGGTGTCCAACACATGGCACCGGAGAACACAATGAGACTGAGTGCATGAGACTGAGTGCACAATGAGACTGAGTGCATTACACCTATTGTAGGCCTACAGTAGGCCTACAGTAGGCCTACATTACGGTCATGTTGCAGCATCATCTTGAAAACAAAAAGTATAAAAACACAAAGGAGAACACATTGAGGTTATGTATATAGAGATATTTTATTTATAAGCATTTTGCTGAAAAAAATAAAAGTAACAACAGAAATAACGCAAAATAAATTGGCAACTAAAATAAATGGCATGAAAATGGTAAGAAATGAACAATAAACGACAAAAAATGGGACGACTGATCCAAAAGATGACTGGAAGATGATAAGAAGCACTCGTGCCTTTTCAGCTCATCTCTGCCTCCCACAAGCATGGCGCTCATCAGCGGACGCTTCCTCATTCACTCTGGTTCATAGCGTTCGTCTTTATTCGTCTCTTTCAGATAGAAATAACACTTGAGTAGAAGCCCAGAAACAGAAAGCCACAGGTATACAAGTTCAGGGGCATCTGGTGTCAGTCAACAACTTCAAGGACTCAAATATCCATGCGACTTCTTCTTAAACATCTCTGGTGAAGAACTTCTACTTTTTAACAATAGATTGGCCATCCTCTCTGTACAAAATGCCGATACCACTATTTTCCACGGTTAAAGTCTCTCTCCGCACGTGAATTAACAGTTATAGATTTTTGTCATGAAATACACTGATAAACCATATGCTCAGTCTGTACAATAGAGGTACTAAAAAATTACAACTGTCATGGCATATGTACAATATCCTACCTACAAAGTACAACAGCTAGTATGTAATAAAATATGTAAACAAATTTAGTCTTGACACAGTCGACTGTGACAGCAAATAGAATTCACACTTTTTCACATTAGGTTTATTTCTGTATAGTTAACAGTGTTATAGTACTGCATCTGTCGTCCTCCAGACAACACCATAGAAAATAGAACCGTAGGCAATGAAACCGACATACAGAGCTTTGCTGAAGGTACCACCAACCACTGGCTGCAAATCAACAAAATTACTTTGATATATATATATATATATACGTATATATATATATATATATATATATATATATATATACTATATTTTTTTCCTGTAGGGGACATTTCAGGGAGGAATGAAGATCAAAAGAGCGGCTTAAAAAAACAAAAACTCACTTGTGTGTCTGATGAAGAAAACCTTTTGGCCTGGAGGAAAATCCGAAGTTTGTCGTTGAACACATCGTGAAATGTACTTTTCACTGTACTGTACTGCACTGTACTGTACCGTTCCAGTAGTATCAGGATGGCATGCATTTTACAATCAGTTGCTTTTTTTTTTTATAAACCAGGACAAGAGAAACCAACCACTTCTTGCCACAAGCAAACCGCGTCTTCAGACGAGCCGTCCGACAGTGAGAGTAATAGTTGTTAAATCAGATGCCACAGAGCTAAAAGATCCTACGAGATCTGCCCTTAATAATTTGCTCACTTGATTTGATTTGATACACAGTAATTTTCTTTTTTTTTTTTGCTTACAGCAAAAAAGAAATCAATAAGACACCACACTGTATAATGTATAAACAATACAAATTTTGTCATATTCTGAAATGGCAAGAGTCTTTTTTTTCCCGTGTGTTGACTTTTACAATGATCTCGCGTCTTGACCCCACTCTGTTAAGCACATTGCTTACATGCTGAAACCGGTCAAGATAAGATGAGCTTATTCATCATCAACACGTATACAAAAAATCTCTTTTTTTTGTTGTTTAACTGAGGATCACATAGCTCTAAAAGTCACTTAGGAGAATGATGTAGCTGTGATTTTTTACTACACTGATAACGTCTCTGAACTGGATTGAAGAGTAAGGTCACTAAAGTTGCTAGTTAGCCGTTTTTCGGTATGCTTACAATAGTAAGTGTGCTTTATATTACAGTACATGTCAGCAGTTTGTCCTCTTGGCACAGTTTATCAAGTTCCGTGATCAAACCATCGTCATCGTGTGTCAACAGCTCCTCGAGACGCCGAGAGTTAAATGTTCTCATCATTCCTCCTCAATCTCTCAATCAATCAATCTCTCTCTCTCACTCAAACTCTCGTTCTGCACGAGATCACGTCGCGCTCTCTCTCTCCGGGCGCGCTGACCCTAGTGTCTCTCGACTCACACGTAGTACTCCTTATCCTTGTTTTTCTGCTGCTTCTTGCTGCCGCCTTTCAAGCTCTGCGGCTTGTCCTTGAGCAGCGCGCCGTTGCTCTGCACTGCGGAGTTGGTGATGTAGTTGCGGCTCTCGTCCACCTGGTAGGAGCCTTCGTCCCTGTTCCTGTACTTGTACATGGCGTACAGGAGGATGAGGATGCACAGGGCGGCGGCCGCCACTATCCCGACGACCATCCCGGTGGTGCTGCTAGACTCGCGGACCACTTCCGAGGGCCCCGGGACGCGCCTGACGCCTGGATCGGTGGGGAGTGCTGTGGGTACATTACGGAACACGGGGGAGGTTATTAGTGGGCCCCTGGGCTTGGTGGCGTCTACCTCAACGGACGGGTGCAACACTAGGCCGGGCTGGGGCTTAAGCTCGCGGTTATTCATTTTGCCTGCCGGCCGCTTGGGGATGGGCGCGTTG
>OMKN01067887.1:0-20251 GCA_900302345.1 Melanonus zugmayeri
TTAACCAAATAACGCCTGTTTGGACGTTTTCGGACACGATGAGCTGCCGGTCGGGTGAGAGCAGCGGTCATCTCAGCTGCTAGCAGCCCGACTCCTGAGCTGATCGGTCAACGTCCGTCTCATCCCGGGGAGAACATGATCCATGAACTGATCTGAGCTCTTGGCTGATTTACCGCTGGCTCTAGGCTGCGTGTACATCGATAACGGGAAACGCATGTATCCGCAGCATTCTGACGCTACTCCGCTTAATAATATTATTAAGTAACTCCTCCTTCCCGGCCCTCTTCACGGGTCTGTTGTGTAATGGAAACGCGTACCTGGCGGCCCGGTATGGGTAGGATAGGTATGCGTACCATACTGTACCGGGCTGGTCAGTGGAAAAGCGGCATTATACATGTATATCAGGAGAGAATAGTGTTATACATGTATATCAGGAGAGAGTAGTGTGTTATACATGTATATCAGGGGAGAGTAGTGTGTTATACATGTATATCAGGAGAGAGTAGTGTGTTATACATGTATATCAGGAGAGAGTAGTGTCTGTTATACATGTATATCAGGAGATATACTTGTAACGTCTCCTCTTCCTGTGTGTAGGTGTCTCCTCTAACCCCTCCCCTTCCAGTGTGTAGGTGTCTAACTCCTCCCCTTCCTGTGTGCAGGTGCACGCTGAATCCCAGTGACCAGCTGGCGATGGAGGGTCCTCTCTCCCGGGTGAAGAGCATTAAGAAGTCCCTCCGCCAGTCCTTCAGGAGGATCCGGCGCAGCCGCGTGTCCCTCAGGAAGCACCACGTCAACAACACTGCCAAGGTGACACAAGGCCGCTTTTATTTTGCCGCAAAACAAAGGCGAGATTTAGTTCTAGTTTAGTTTTTCAGATTAGAACTGGCGTACGACAAATACATTTGTCAAATGTTTTTGTGATTACATTTAATGGTGTTTTTGTTTTCTTTTGAATCAAGTCATTATATTCATAGTGTTTTATTGTTTTATAGCTGCAGGAGGCGAATGCTCGCCTGGAGGCAGAGCTGGCGGAGATGGAGCTGGCACCGGTCCAGAGGAAGATCGAGGCTCGCTCCTCCGACGACTCCTTCACCGGCCTCGTGCGGACACTCTACTTCGCAGACACCTTCCTGTCAGACAGTGAGTCCCAGTCGTGTTCTATTCCCTATATAGTGAACACTACAGACCCTATATAGTGAACACTATACACCCTATATAGTGAACACTATAGACCCTATATAGTGAACACTATAGACCCTATATAGTGAACACTACAGACCCTATATAGTGAACACTATAGACCCTTTCACAGAGACATCATCGTAGGACAAACACAGGGGTCACTCATAACACTCATTCTGGGGCTGCTCCTTTTATGGACCAGGGCAGCGGGTAGTACATTTATCTTCACTAGGGCTGTTTTCAGAATCGCATACTATACTAGTATATAATATATATAATAGTATACTACTATACTAGTATATCATATATAATGGTATACTACTATACTAGTATATAATATATATATAATGGTATACTACTATACTAGTAGTGCTATTGATTTGGTCGGGTGACGCTCTTCCTTGCACCCGCCTTGTATATAAACAAATAAGAACCCTATATATATATATATATATATAGTCAACACTATATAGTACACTATTTAGGCAGTGCTATTTATGGGATATGCTATGCAGTGTGCATCAGTTCACTTTTTAATTGGCTCGCTAATAAGTATTTTAATGATTTAAATGTTCATTATTGTGCTGTCTTCTGATATGTATTGTTTTTAACTTTGCACCTGGTCTGCATTTTATGTATTCATTGTGTATTTATTTTATTTTTGAATCTCTTTATTTGTACTATGTATTGTGTTTTTAGCCCTGCACCCCCTGTAAAGCACTTTGTGACCAATGTCTGTGAAAAGCACTTTATAAATAAATGTGACTTACTTACTTAATAAGCCAATTAAAAATAGCAAGTGTGTTTTAATGTGTGATGCGTTCTCCACTCCTCCCAGGTTCTCACAACAGTGCCTCCTTGTGGGCAGGGACTAACGGCGGCTCGGTGTTTGCGTACATGATCCGCATGCCACCAGTGGAACACCGCGCCGACGAACCCGTCACCGCACACCCTGGTGAGAACCACGTAGAGACAGCCTGAAACTGTGGAGTCAGGACACATGGTTTCGCCGGGTCAAATCAAGTCTGTTTATTTATAGATTTAAAACGACCGGGGTTGACCAAAGGGCTGTGCAGCTTGGGTCAATTAAAACGGCCTTTATAGCGTGAAATGAAATATGACGCACTATAAAAACCAGATGAAAAATGGTTTGATTATTCAGTCAAAACCACGGTTGACTTTCATAGCTACAGTCTACTTTTTGTGTATTTATTATTTTATTATTGTCTCTCTCTCTCCCCCCTCTCCATCCAGCTAAGGAGATCCAGCTGATGCACCGGGCCCCAGTGGTGGGCATCGTGGTTCTCGACGGCCACGGCTCCCCACTCCCCGAGCCACTGGAGGTGGCCCATGACCTAGCGCGCTCGCCCGACATGCAGGCCTCCCACCACCTGCTGGTCGTCTCCGAGGAGCAGTTCAAGGTACACACGCAGGCTTACGCACACACACATTTTTTAAAGAAATGTGTATGTGATGATGACTACTGGATCTGCTTATTGCGTGTGTGTGTGTGTGCGCAGGTCTTCACGCTGCCCAAAGTGAGTTCCAAGATGAAGCTGAAGCTGACGGCGCTGGACGGCTCACGCGTGCGGCGGGTGGGCGTGGCCTGGTTCGGCAGCAGCCGCGCTGAGGACTACGGCGAGAGCGGCCTGGTGGTGCTCACCAACCAAGGAGACCTCAACGTGGTGTCGCTGCCCGGCGTCAAGATGCAGGTGCAGCACCCGTGCATCCGACGCGAGGACGTCAGCGGCATCGCGTCCTGCGTGTTCACCAAGCAAGGCCAGGGTGAGACGCACAACACGCACACGCATTTCTCGTGTTGGTATTGTGTTGAAGGGGATGTAAACCCACACTGTTATGTTTGGCTCCATTTGATTATTCACTCAAACTAGGTGTCTAGTTTTTGTTTTTACGTTTCTCTCCCTCTCTCCCGTTCTCCCTCCCTCTCCCTCCCTCTCTTTCCCGTTCTCCCTCCCTCCATCCCTCTCTCCCGTTCTCCCTCCCTCCCTCTCTCTCCCGTTCTCCCTCGCTCGCCCTCTCGCCATCTCTCTCTCCCTCTCTTTCTCCCTTTCTCTCTCTCTCTCATGTTGTTGTTGTGTTAAAGGGGATGTAAACCCAAACTGTTTGGGTCTCACAAAGTTCACAAAGTTCTGTTATTTTTCACTCAAATGTATAAAGGTAAAGGGAAATTCTCTGTAAAATCGGTTTACAGTCTGCTTCATGGTCGTTTTCTATTGGCTGGAGGGAGTGTGGCCACGCCCCTCACACCTGCTGCTATGTGTCCCTTTTATTCTAAAACCTTTACGATGTTCTGCTAAAACGGGGCGGTGACTTGCGCTTTCATATTTGTTCAATGCCTGGGTTTCATGACCGGGATACATTTGGTTGTTTCCACCCTGGCGTCGCCCTGGGAACCACCCGTTACGGAAGTAACACACGTGTCTCTCCGCAGGCTTCTACCTGATCTCTCCCTCGGAGTTTGAGCGTTTCTCGCTGTCGGCGCGCAACGTGGTGGAGCCGCGATCGCTGGTGGCAGTGCCCGCCCAAGCGGCCCGTCAGCGCAGAGCGGCGCCTGACGGGGCCGCCGCCGACAACGGGTACACACACACACACACCATCTCCAGTGTTGCGTTTGGCCCGCTCACCCTCCCATACTCATCGTCTTCATCCTGTCATTCCAGAAGCGCCAGGAGAGACGTCGACGACGCAGGTAACCATAACAACAAGTATTAAATGCACCATCTCCAAATAATGTGCTAAATGTGACGCATTCATGCACTAAATGCACACGCAGACCCTCAGCAGACGTCCACATGCTTGCGTTCTTGTCAAGTTCAATAATACTGCATTGTCAAATGTGGCATTTTGATGTTAAGCGTTGTGTATGTGTATGTTTACGCTCACACACACCTCTGCACGCGTATTCCCGGCTGTGTGTCCTGATTGCTTGCTGCCTGTGTTTCCAGAGAGCCGCGCTAGAAGCGTTATGGAGCATGCTTTGCTGAATGACGAGCGTGAGTACCTGTCCACTAGAAGGAAACGTACTTTATAATAATACGTAGATAGAATATAAACCGGCTCCACATCTCGCTTTGTTCTTGTCATGTGACCCGTGTCAACGTTCATGCTTAAGATATATATTGTAATATATGTACTATAGCTATAGAAGGACATGGCAGTGTTTTAACCGCCCGCCTGCATGACCTCCACCACGCCCATGTTAACACCTTAAGCGCCCGCTAAGTACTGGCCTGACGAGCCAATCGGAATGATGCTCTCCTGTCTCCTCAGAGGTCCTCCAGGAGATCCAGAAGTCACTGGAAGCAGAGCCCACGTAAGTCTCGGCTCTGAACCGGAGATGAGCGTAAACGTTCCATGAAAGTGGAGTTTAAAGGCTAAGCTAGGCTACGTCTGTACTTCAGCGCCTTTTTGGGTTGAGGGGGTTTAAAGGAATGCGCCAACATGTTGGGATGCAGCCTTTTGTATCCCACATTCAAATGAGTAAAAGCCAACCCCACCTCGGTACGTAGAAATCCGGAGAACCTAAGGCTGTGCGTTAGCCACGCTAGCCAGAAACATGGAAGTAGATGGATACACGAGCATTAGCTTCCGTGAAGTAGGGATTATAACCCTTTAGAGCATTTCCAACATTTATCATCCTGTCTGTCATTTTTCACTCGTTATAAAGACCAATGATATATTGGAAATCCTCCGAAGGTTTCTAATACTCCAAAATGTTGGCATATTCCTTTAAATTTAGTGTAAAATGTCACCGGTCAATTCAAGTGTTCAAGTCTTCTAAACAAACTGCTCCGTTTGTCCCTCCCCCTAGACTGAGCTAGCAGCAGACGCCTTCGTCTCCTGATCCTCCAGCGGACCAACACTACAACTAGTTCTAGTACTACTACCACAACAACTAGTTCTAGTACTACTAATATTATAACTAGTTCTAGTACTACCACAACAACTAGTTCTAGTACTACTAATATTATAACTAGTTATAGTACTACCACAACAACTAGTTATAGTACTACTAATACTACAACTAGTTATAGTACTACTACCACTACTGACCCAGCGACTCAACCTGCAGTCCAGGACTACAGACGCCATTGGCCGCCCTGTCGGCCAATCAGGACAGAGCAGGGGAGGAACCACCACCTGTGCCTAGAGACCAGACACTGAAACCACCTACACACACACACACACACACACTGAACTTTGTACTCCCTCCCCTGATCTAACGAGGACAATAAAGTAGACACTAAAATCAACCTCCCCTTCACCCATAAAGTCCCTTAAAGCACAAGCCTGATGGGTGGCTGTCCACACAGAACCAGGCTGCTCCAGCGTCCACAACGCCACCACCCTACCAGCATGTCTCCTGTCCGCCTGACGCCACTACCAGCCTTTGTCAGTTCCCGCTTCTCCTGTGGAACTGTTTTGCCAATCAATCAATCAATCAATCAATCACTTACCACATGCTGCACCCCCCCCCTCTCAATCTCCCCCACCCAGATGGCAACGACAGGAGTGTGTGTGTGTGTGGAGGCGAGCGAGCGAGCGAGGGACTGTTTTTATGTTGACGAATGCTGGTTTGTAACTTAATGTCGATCAATGATTGATCAGATTTGTGCCTGTTTTTGATTGTTTTATATTGTGATTACAGACAAAATCTTATGATCGAATTGTAATTCAAGGGAAAGGAAAACTTAACGTTATGTCCCAAAGTAAACAAAGGAAAGGAAGTGGCACATAAACGATGAACGGTGATTTTTATTTTATTATTGTTCTCCCGTTTTTTGTTTTTATTTTCTTAAGTCACCGTAATGACAGAATAAATCTGGCATCGATATACAAGCTGGCATTGGACTGCTAAAAGCCCGCCTACTTTTCCCGTCCAATCCCGTCTCCCGTTCCATCGAGCTGTCACCTGCCGCAGGTACTCATCCAATCAGGTGGCCCGGGACGGGCCGTCACTCTCGTTTTTGTTTTGTTGTTTTGTAGGGAAACAAACTTTTTATGGGGCTTTTAATTTTTTGTATGTAAATCGTTTTTATGCCCGTAATGAATAATGTAATTTAGGAATGTAATTTTAAGATATTGTAGTGAAATGTTTTAATATATAAGTGTATGGACTGTATGTTTAACAGTGGGTCTATTTTAACAAGGGCTTGGCTGCTATTTAGTCTAAACTCACAAGGACATATTTTGGTACTCTCTTTAAACAAAAGATGCTGGGAATTTTAGCATTACGTGGCCTAGAATATATTTTTGTAGTGAATGATTAAGTCCAAAATCCCTAATTTTTGTTTTTTTGTTTTTCAATGACTTGATTTGTAACTTCACACTACAGTTTTCTGCTGGGTAATTATTACATGTTTTTTCACAAGAATTGTGTTTGTCATCATTTCTATATGAACGTCGCATAATGTCATTTAATAGGGGAGACCGGGGGTCTTCCTTCCTTAAATTTCCTTCATAACTCTCAGTATTTGAAATACACTAGTAATCTTTTGATATAAGAAACGTGTACTAAGTAATAATACAATTGATATATTTTCACTAATAAGGTCAGTGTTACAATTGTCCCCTGTTACAACTACCCCCGGTGTCCCCTACATACATTACAGGAGGCTTTTCACATGAGATTAGCCAGTCGCATACCATGGTAACATAATGGGTACATACTGTTTAATATCAATATTTCTATCCAAATTACATGTGGAACGTTCAGTCACAATTCCTACTGATACAAAAGTTTCCTTGATTTCATGTCTCCACCACACTGGAATAAGGGAACATTCAAACCAGTCATTTTAATGGCTGGTGTGACTACTGTGAAACTATGCGCTGGGCTCAGAGGAGCTCTGAGTCTTCTTCTGGGCCCCAGGTCTTTATGCCCTGAAGTGGGGCAAAGCGAGGCCTCGCTTGTCATAGAAGCGCAGCCAAGAGTTTTGACCCTCTGTTACGCAGCAAGATGCTTTGTCCACTAATTACCTTCGGCGTAGGCCTACTGCTGCAACCCGAGCCCTCCCCGAGGAGCGGTCTCTCCCCTCCCGGACCTGGAATAACATTCTTCCGACCACTTGCTCATTCCAACTCTAACCAGAGCATGTGAGTGGAAAGGCGATCTGGTTGGTTTAACGTGTCTCATGCAGTTATAACATCCCCCGTTTGACAAGTTCATTAAACTGTGGAGAGACGTGCGAGACTCGGGTTGGAAATTAGAAACTTCTCAGACATTCCAACACACACATGGAATCCCAGCCCACACACACACCTGGTTCTACTGGGAGGCAAGGCAACCAGCTCTGCCTCTCTCTCTCTGTCTCTCTCTCTCTCATTTCATCACCTATTGTCAACCCCTCCACCCACCGCTTCTCACCTTTCCTAACAGCCACTAAGCAGCTGCCCGTATGAAGAGCTGTGACCTGCCAAATGGAGATCAATTATTGAACGGGCACTTTGTCTGTGGGAAATCGTGTGTGCGCGTGCACATTTACCTTTGCAGTGGGGCATTGCAATTATGTGTGTGTGTGTTTGAACCATGCACGCAGGCATTGTGTGTTTGTGTGCATCTACCCGTATAATTTAAGTGGGTGGGGTAATGGCCCCCACTCATCCAGCTCCACCATGCCCTCTTCATAAGCCAGAGTGAGTGTGTGTGTGTGTGTGTGTGGCAGTAACACCAGCCCTGGAGGACAGGCAGGAGCCATTTAGACCCCCCTTTCCCCCCCCCACGACGGAGAGGCCAGGTAAGCTATATTTCAGTGTCGGACCCCCTGCGGCCCAGAGCTTTACAGCTACCTCCAGGTGAACCTACAGAAAGCCTTTCACTGGCATGTAGATCTAACCTACAGATGGAGCCATCAGGGGGCTGTAGGGGGGGAATCGTTTTCATTTCATGGGGAACACGGGTGTTATGGAAACGAGTAGAACCTCTTTGTCTATTTGAATGTTCCTCTTTAACTGTTTTGTCCGATGAGTCTGGTTTCAGCTTTTTCAATGTTGAATTTTAACTTGATCGTGAGACGTGATTGGGCAAATGGTGTACATATCGTTTTTTGGAATGAGTGCTTGTCCAATATTGACCAAATATGCTCTGATTTGAATGTGGTCAGCCCAAGGATTTGAGGCCAAAGCTAAATGAAACTTGAACCTTGCATGTGAAAGTCTAAATGCTGACCATTAGAATCAAAATGTCCTTTGGCCTGCTCCTATTATTTAGTCATTGGCATTTTCTTGGATCCAGTAAAACATATTTAACTAATATTCTGTAAATCTCTTCATAACGCATGGCTTTATTTTATAGGTGCTAACAGGATTACCCAAATATTTTCTAATATAAAAGAAAAATGAATAACCATGCCTCCTCTCAAGTCAAAAGGCAAAACTGTGCGCAAACAGCAGAAGGCAGAGGCAAAACAGGAAACCCAGCTGCAGAAAAATGAGAAGAATTCTGAATCCAAGACGACTAAAGTGCCAAACGGTAAACACAAATGTAAAGGTGAGTCGCCAACTCTGCAGAAAGGCAAGACATATGAAGGCAGTGGAAAGAGTAGGACTAATAAAAACATTCAAAAGAGAAGTACAGCACAGGACACCAAACGACCAGCAGAACCTGGGAAGAGATCAGTGACTCTGGGGATTAGTGACCCAAGAGTCAAAAAGACGTGTGAGAGTCGTGTCAAAACTAAAGGGGGAACAAATAAAGCCGAAAAACTCCCTGTGGCTCCGAAGGCGGTCAAGGCGAAGGTTGGGCCCCCTTCCAAGAATGTTGCCGGAAACAGTCAGTCGTCAGAAACCAAAGAGGATGAGTCTGAGAGTGATAAAGGTTCGGAGTCAGAAGAGAAGGAGGAGGAGGAGCCGGGGAGTAACGAAGAGCCGCTGGAGACGCAGGGGAGCAGCGAGAGCAGTGGAGAGGAGGCCGAGGTGTCGGATTCACAGAAGGACCTGAACAGAGACTCGGAGGGGCCCACAGCGGAGGAGGAGGAGTCCAATGAAGAGCCGTCGGAGGGAGTGGAGACGAGGAGCGAGACAGAGGAGGAACTTGTTGAAGAAGAAAACGATGGAGAGGAAGTCCAGGAGTCTGAGGCCGCCGCCAGTGATGGCAGTGGAGGAGAGGAGATGAGGAAGGGCAGCACGTCTGCAAAACAGACCACTGATAAAGACATACCGCGGCGATGCCGACAGACGCCGCGCCCCCCTGAGCCTCCACAGCGACAGAGAGGCAGGATGTTTAAGAAAACAAAGGAAGATAAGCAGGCCGAGAAGGCTGAGAAGGCCAGGGCTAAGGCAGAGACGCAGAGGGCGGAAAAGGAAGCCAAACAAAAAGCAAAGGAGGAAAAAAAGAATCAAAAGAAGCACAAGAAGCAGGTGGTCAGCACTGAGCCGGAGGGGGTCCAGCCGCCAGGACGTGTCTCACAAAACAAAACTGAAACAGCCAGAAGTACAGTGCAGCTCCTTCGCCTGGCCAACAAAACAAAGAACATCAAACAGGCGAACATTGCGCCAGACACAGATCCCGATGAGGAAGACGAGGAGGAGGCCCATCCAACATTGTTGCAGGCCACCAAAAGCCGAAACCAGCTGATGATTCTCAAAGCCAAACACAAGAACCTCAGGACCAGCCTTCAGTCCAAACCAGCAAAAGAGGGCCAAAGGGAGGCAGGCAATCACTTGTTGGTGAATCCCAATGAGGAAGTGTCAGAGGCGTCAACAGAGGAGTCCAACAAGCCCAATGAACGCTTGCTGGCACGAAGGAAAGGCATGGCCACGTTTCGTCGAGTGTCTGGCTGGATCAATAAGAAAATGCCAAAAAGTTTGACAATGAGGACAAAAATGGTCGCTTGGTCCAAAGTCATCAGTGTCTCCAACTGGCTCTCCCTTCGTGCCCTCAAACAGAAAGAAGCCAGAAAGTCCAAGGGCACTTTCCTCAAGCACAGGATGGCCATGAGGGTGGCCAGTAAAACCAGCCTGGCCAATAAAAGGAGCAGGAGCTCCGGGGACCAGAGGTCCAGGGAGAACACCGTTCCCCAGGGACAGGCCGGGGAAGCGGGGGGCGAGGCGTCTGCTGCAGGGGACAAAGAGCTGGAGGCCAAGTATGCCGTGGTTCTCCCCAGGATGAACAGACCAGGACAGGCTAAAGTGGATCCAGTGGCCTCCGTCCCTACGAGCAGCACCGCGACACTGGACTCCGCCGCGCCCTCAATCACCAAACCTCCTAAACCCGGAGCCCGTCTCGTGCTGCCCGTAAAACCGGACCTCAGCCTCCTGAAATGCATCAAGAAGCCTGTGCCTGGAGGATTAACAGCGAGTGGACAGTCCGCCGAAAGGGGCGCCGACTCAGGTGTCAGAGCGCCTGCGGCGGCACCCGCAGCACCCGAGGGATCGTCTGACATCGAGGCGAGGAGCCGGAAGGCCGCCCCGGAAAATCAAGATGGTGTCAATGTGTTCCAGGCGGCTCGAGGGAAACTGAAAACCCGCCATCTCAACCTGACTAAGACATCCCTCTCCTCGGGGGGGTCTTCTCCCGCTTCGGGACCCACCCGACCTCGGGGGCCCGACCCAGAGATGGAGGCGGCGGTGGCCGGGGGGCCCAGATCCACAGCCAAGCCCGTCGTTCAGAATGGAGGGATGGGACGGGTGGGGGCAGGATCCACCTACGAGGAGGAGGTGGATCGGGAAGTGGCCCAGTTGATGTGTGATGACGAGGCCACATATCCCATCGGCCCGCCAGAGGTGCACTGGGCTGGGGGGACGCAGATGAGCGGAGACCCTCAGGTAAGAACTAATGAGTAGAAATACACACACGTTATTATTGTCTTCATTTACATTCACATTTTACATGATCGATAATGCTTTATGGGTCTGCTTGAGACGGATTCCCTCTGTGTGACGAACGTGTGGTCGACTCCAGACCAGGACTCTGTGTGGTGATGAACGTGTGGTTGTCTCCGGACCAGGACTCTGTGTGGTGATGAATGTGTGGTCGTCTCTGGACCAGGACTCTGTGTGGTGATGAACGTGTGGTCGTCTCCGGAGCAGGACTCTGTGTGGTGATGAACATGTGGTCGTCTCTGGACCAAGACTATGTGGTGGTGAACGTGTGGTCTTCTCCGGACCAGGACTGGCTGCGTGGAGAGACCCTCCTGCCCCACCAGACCGTGGAGAAGCTGACCAAGTGGACGGTGTACGGCGATGGCGGCCGGCCCCGGGCGGTGCCGGCGCACAACGGCAGAGGCCCCTGGGAGTCTGAGGACCCCACCCAGGAAATGCTGGAGAGCCGACTCAACAGCACACAGGTACAGAGAGACAGCTGCTCACATGTAATCAAGTCAAATCACAGCCCTTAATCACAAAGGGTTTTAAGGGCTCAAAGGGCTTTAAAGGCCATATATTTATGACACCCCCTAACCCTAGCCCCCCAAAAGGCAAGAAAAAACGATCCAGGATCCAGGAAGAAACCTTGAGAAGGAGAGTAGGAGATCCCGCCTTCCAGGGATGGTTAGGAGTGCAATGGGTGCCATCATTGACATACATAGTAATACAAGCAATCACTTTTAAGTACAATTCAATGAATTATGAAATGAAACAATTAGTGTTATCCATGGTGATGAGGTGCTGGCTGGTGAGCAAGCTGGTAGCTGTCAGGCGGTGAGGTCAGGCATCCAGTCATGGTCACAGCAACACACTAAGACACTAAGCAACACACTAGGATAGAGAAAGCATTATGGTTAGATGGGGTGGGGTGGACAGGGAAACGTGTAGGAAAAATTCCTAGGAGCCAAATGAGAGAGTAAAGAGGTAGGTTTTTACTCATGTTCACATTGGGCGTTTAGATTCACTGGGCTGAATGCTGATACCCTATGTAAAAGTAATACCACCACCTGGTGCTATTAGGGTTGGTCACAAGCACATCCCTGTTGTTGTCACTGCAGCCTACCATATCTTCTGATCAGGCTAATAAATCTTGGGCTGGCTGACCGTCGCTTGCCTTTTCACATCTGTTCTCCTCCATCGCTTATGGCCCTGTGACACAAAAGGCCGCTCCTGGTTTATTTATTTGTTCCTCTACAACGCTACAATAGAGGGCCACAACATGCTTTATCGCGGTGCTATGACATTGTGCCAGATCAGCTATCACATCTCTGTGGGGGAAACGGGTTACTGTGCGGTTGGAAGGACCGTACACCCGGGAAGGAGAGAACCTGGTAATACAGAAACAGGAATAACAAAAAGACAACTTATATACAGTCTGGTGCACTTTTTGATGAGGAAAGTCAAAGTTGCTGTAAATAAGATTCAGGAGCTGTAATTTGAATGTAATTTGTTAGAAATTGCCTCGCCGTCTTTCAGCTATTAATGCTCTGCGAGAATATCTGTTCTGGTTGACTGACCAATCAGGGCATCTCTTCCCTGATTGGTTTGGGGGAATCCATCTTGCCTGTCAATCATTGGTGCATTTCTGACCACTTCTCATTGGTGGAGAGACATAGGAAGGGAGCAGAGAAGGGAGGGGACGTTTTTGGGGGTTTAGTTTCAAAATCTTGCTTGTCCACTCTCTCTCTCTCTTTACTACTCACAGATCTTATCACAGCACCTTTAATCCAACGCACCTTGTAAATATTAGCTAGCTAGACAATGGCAAGGTGGTGGACAGAGGCCCAGGTAAGATAACCGAGGTCAAATGTCAAGTCCTGTACTGGTTCAATAAACGCTTCTCCTGTTTCTGTCAGGTGGTGGTGGAGGGCAGCAAACAAGCGGTAGAGGTGGATGAGGTGGAGGATCTGTCCCAGCTTGAGTGAGTTGCGCACACACTAGGGCTTGCACAGAAAAGTCGACTAATCGACGCGTCAACGTCACTATCACTAGTCGACGCCTACATGAGTCCTTGACCACATGATTTCACACAGCATTATTTTTTTCCCCACAGCATTTGCGCCAAGTCCTGCCCTACTCTGCCTCTGATTGACTTACCCTGATATTTCACCCTAACCTTAACCAATCATCACTCCCCAACCTAAACCCTGGGTGGGACTTGGCGCAAATGGCCGGTGGGGGACAAAATAAAGCGATTTCACATGAGCCCCGTTTACACAGCCGTTTCAATGCGGGAATGTAGCAGCAATTTTCCGGCTCGCCTTCTGTGTAAAAGGTACGAAGCCGGAATAGAGACAGAAGTCATGCAACCCGCACGCGCACACACACACACATACACACACACATACATACATACATACATACAGGTAATGTATGCATAACTGCAATGCAATGTATGCACAATGAAGTTGATTGACGCTCTTACGTTACGCTGTGTTTCCGTAGTGAAGTGTGTGAGAGCTCGGTACTCCTGAACCTGAAGAAGAGGTTTCATCGAGACTGCATCTACGTACGTGTCCTTACTCTCATCTCACTCGCTATCTCGTTATCTCATTATCTCATTAGCTGCACCTGTGCTTCACTGTCTCAATACATAAAATAGTCTTTCCTTCTTCGTATTTTGTATTTCATATATGTGAGATTGTATTGCTATCGTTATTATCGTGAAGCACCCTGTGATACGCTCCGTACGGAACGTGCTCTATGAATAAAGTTTGACTCGACTTGTCCCCGCGTCTCAGACGTACATCGGGAATATGCTGATCTCCATGAACCCCTTCAAGCCTCTCCACATCTACACGGAGGAGACAAGACATCAGTACCAGGCCAAGGAAAAGCTCCGTAACCCCCCGTATGTCTCCCCCCGACACACCGCTCACACGCTAGTTTACACAAGACCGCTCCAAAAGTAGGGTGACCATACGTCCCGTTTTTCCTGGGACAGGCCCTTTTTCAGCCTTTCAGGTGTCCCGATTTGCCTAAATGTGCCGTATTTTCGTGCCTGGGTGATTTGCATGGTTATTCTGAATGTGTAATAGCCGTGTTATGGTCATCCATAGAGTGAATTACGCCTTTTAGAATAGCCTGCGTATACAACCTGCTACAACTACCAGTTGATCTGGTGTTAATATTGTGCTAATTATTATACTGTATGTATTTTATGTATTTTAAATGAATTAGTTTCGATATGTCCTGTATTCAGCCTCTGGGAATATGGTCACCCTATCCAAAAGTGACAAGAAATCCCTCACACTGAAGGCTTTTGATATTTGTATTTGTACAATCTATACATTTAGTTATATTCTGTTAAGCTGTGCGGTTGAAATGTCAAAATGACGTTTTCTTGTGATATGCTGCACATTGTTTACTGTAACATGTTGATTGTGGTGTCAAGACAAAAGTTGTCCCCAAGATACATTTTATGTGTGTATTCGTAGATTGTATTGCTTAGTAGTTAGTAGTAGTTGTATAGTAGTAGTAGTAGTAGTAGTATAGTATTTGTAGTAGTAGTGATGGTAGTAGTAGTATAGTAGTAGTAGTTGTAATGTTAATTCACTGTCTTTGTGTGGGTCTGTGTGGGTCTTGGTCTGAAGTCATGTGTACGCCATAGCAGACGCTGCCTTCACACAGTCCCAGAATACAGCGCAGGAGCAGTGTATCGTCATCAGGTATTAAAACACTACAACACTCACCTGACTGCATAGAAATACTAGAGACCCACATCCATGTTCTCTATATGTGCAGCAGACTATTGGGCATTCACACCAAAGTACTGTAACGCGTCTTTAGGTCTGCAAGTGAGAGCAGTCTGGTGTGCCTCTCGCTGTCTCTCTTTCTTTCTCTATCCGTATCTCTCTTTCCCTCTCTCGCTCTCTCTCAGTGGCCAGAGTGGTTCGGGCAAGACAGAAGCCACTAAGTTAATAGTCCACTACTTGAGCTCCATGTACCAGGGCCGACACGACAACCTCCGCCAGGTACGGGACCACCAACTCACTTTTCTTCAACATACAATACAATATGCTTCATTGGGATCTTGGCATTAGATGTTTGATTATATGGTATATCTTCATTACACCTTCTTTTCACTTTCACTCTCTCTTCTTTGGTTGATATCTTCCACCACGGGGCTCGTGGGTTTCCCCCTCCAGCCCATGGAGGTGCTGCCCATCCTGGAGAGTTTTGGGAACGCTAAGACCATCCTGAACAACAACTCCAGCCGCTTCGGCAAGTACCTCCACGTCCACATCCTCCAGTGAGTCTCCCAAACATAAACTCACCTCCACGTCCACATCCTCGTGAGTCTCCTCACCGTCCCTAGAAGGAGGAATCCCCCACTAGGGTTAGGGGTGTGGTCTGTGAAGTCCTGTGAGACTGGAACTCTGATTAAGGGCTAGACTAATAAAGACAGACTTGACTTGACTCGCTCCAAATCTTCCAATGATTTGATTTCCAGCAACCATTCGAATAGTATCCCGACCAGTGTGCCATGAAATGTTGTGGCATTGAATACATAACTGTCTGGGACTATTTAAGATGTATTGTTCCACGTAATGCAACTTCTTTCTCCTTTTTCTTTTTTTAGATTTTATTTAGATATATACAACATATACTTCCCACAAAACATGACAGGAAGACACAGCAACAACAAGACAAGACAAAACACAGTAAAGCTCATTACACACCCAGAGCAATGCGATTAAACGGCAAAAATGCGAGGCGAATATTGATCCGCCTGTGACTCACCACAACAGATGTGTACATGTCAGAAGCAAAACTCATATAATACAAAAATAAATAAAAGCCGCAATATCATTCAGTGAAATTTCGCCATCGACATCCACGGCTGCACCGACCGGACACAAACCCCCAAAAAACATCACCGTCATATAAATCGCTCTACGTGTGCAACGGCCTTAACACGCATTTGGACACACATATCATACAAACAAGCTCAACCTCCGTATCTGCATATCTGATCATCTTAAATGAAATATTTCAACAGCAATACCTTTTTCTTCCTTTTCTCCTCCTTTCTTCTCTGAACCTGCACTGATGTTGCTTCACCAATAACATTTGAAAGAAAAAGAAAGATTAATTTTATTTTATTTTATTTTATTTAAAAATAAATACTATACAGTCCCTTCTGACCACTCACATATGTGGCATTATTATCCATCTATCCTACCTCCCCAAATATCCACAAAAATAATAGATAGACCTACTTCAACAGTGTATTAGTGTTAGCCAATGACTCATAGCACAAAACACAATGTGGTTTGGGATCCTCCTCATCCACAGTCCTAAAAAAAATCTAAATTTGATGTAGTCGCTGTGGTATTTTCGTTTCACTTTAGCACTGGATTTACCATGTTCATATCGAGTTTCACAACGTTGAGGCTTCTCATTGAGCGGCAAACCATCATCCTGGGACTCAACAGCGATGCTCGCTGAACCACTCACATCAAGTCGTTGCACCTTGCCTGTTGTGTCCGACGTTTCATTTGCTTTTCTTTTAATTGACCCTGTCTTAAGCCATCGATCCATCATGTCACGCTGATCGTTCCAAGCTGTTGTAAAATACTCTTCAACAACTCTTATACAACAGTTAGTTCCAGTCGAGTAATCTGATTGGACAAGAGGCATTCCATGAGTAATCTGATTGGACGAGGCATTCCATGAGTAATCTGATTGGACAAGAGGCATTCCATGAGTGCTGATATAAAGTACAACAGCACTGGATCCAAAAAGCTGAAAGTAACGCTTGGCCTAAATTATTGGTCATCGTCGGAGGACGAGGGGGAAAATAATCCATGCTGTCCCGCATCTGCAAGGAGGTTGGCACAAGCACCATATACACCATCCACTGCCTAAGAAGTACGGCCATACAGCGGCTGTCTGACGCCGGATTAGAAACCAGGGAGATCATGGCTGTCAGTGGGCACAGGTAGGCATATATCTATAGCTAGCTAGTAGCCTAATAAAATATATTGTGTTTATAGGCTATAGCTTATACTTTTCTAATTGGCTGTTTTGTGCATTGTAGGTGTGAGAGCTCACTTAAGAGCTATTGGAAGCCATCGCTGGCGAGCAGAAAGAGGTACAGCAACCTACTGACAGACTGCGGCGGGTCTGACACACCGCCAGTCAAATGCCAGTCAAGCCATGGCGTATCTGAAGTCACGATGACCTCCCAGACCCCCGGCATAGACTCCTATTTTACCAACTGCACCCTCAGCGGATCTGTACAGATCAACGTTTATAACAAATAGCTAACGTTGGCTAGCCACTTTAGCTAATCATTTACCACTGCCTGCTCACTGTTGCTTAGCAACATTTTTGTTCATGGAATCCTGAAGGAACTATATTTGTTGGTGGAGCCGAATAAATGACAAAATCATCTGTTTCTTGTCTCAACCATTACTTTATAAATAGTTTATAGTAGAACTGTTGTATAAAAGCAATATCACACTGGAGGTGGTGCTGTTATACTGTACTGTATACTGTAATACTGTACTACAGTATCAGCACTCCTTCTTGTGTGATATTGCATAAATAAACACACACCTGTGACCACATTACATCAGTATTACTGCGCCATATTACTGCTGTTGCTTGGCAACCATTCTGCTATATGCAGAATCATTCTTGGCAGAAGAATGATTATTTGTTATCAATAAATTATTATTTTTTGTTGCTGTTTATTTTATGAAACCTTGCCAGGTATATGTAGTAACCCTTTTATAAAAGCAATAAGCCCCACCAGGCCGTGGTTTGGCCGTGGTTTGGGCAGAGCAGCTACTTTGCGTATAGGTGTCGCTAAACGGCTACATTGCTGAAGTCTGACAACACTGCAAGACAGCCAATTCAAATAATGTTTGAATTTATATTGAGATATTGAAAACACACTATGCTACTTGCTACTATGCTTTTGAGTCGCTTGCAGACAGTTCAGCAAAACAAAATGTTAAATATTGTACCATATCTATTCGCGGACCACTAGGGATTGCTCGTGGACCACTGGTCGAGAAAGGCTGCTTTAAAGTGTCTGGACGCCCAAATCCACAAAAACCTTCTAATTATTCTACTAGTAAGCACCAATAGTATTAGACATTAGTTTCAATCCATGTCTGAAATATTGTCATTTACGTTTTTTTACTCGTTCCTGATGTTGGATTTGAATTGGGCGGGATTATTCTCATCACTTATTTCGTAATAAGTGACGCAATCACAACATCAAAACTATGAACCAATCATGGAAGAGACAAGATCCATGAACAAATCATAGAAAATGTTGTCAGTTGTTCCGGACGAGCTGAGCCGAGCCTCCTCAGGGCGCATCCAGGAGCCGCCTCGCTAGGCGCCGTGTCGAGGTCTCTCTGTTGGTGGCGGCCGGGCGCGGCAGGTGCGGGCAAGCGAGTGACGGCCGGACGCTTCTTCTCAGACCCCAAGGCTTCCCGGTGGGATGGTGCCTGGCCTTGCTAGGCACCATCGCAGATAACCAATGTTTTATATCAAACCAAATATTCAGAATTTTGCTACAACCCCAAAAAGCATGGATCAATGAATCTGTAGTCCCACATTTAAAACAATTATCCTATATATTTCTATTATATTTGTTAACTTTATCTCGAGTACAGTAAGTTCTATACATTATTTTATGCTGAATTAAATGCAAATTTTCATTGGCTGTAATACCTCTTTTTTTTCAACAGTATGTTTATTGAGTTTTCAACATTTTACAAAATAATAATAAAATAAAATATAAATTAAAACTGCACACAGTGTTGTGGGCCCTCGCCCCGTGTGCATGTCGGCGGATTGCATATCGTCAGTATGTGGTTATCTAGTTAATCTGTTATGAGTAGTAAGTAAAAGTATAGGGCATATAACTTCCTGTTGCCAGTAGGTGGCACTATGACTGAGTCAATATTGGCCTGTAATGTTGCTGTGTATGACGTGTAGACAACAACATGTGAATTTCATGTAAATCGGATGGTGTTTGTCACATAAGGCTGACTTCCCATTGCCAGTAGGTGGCGCTATGACTATGAGACAATATTGACATGTAGACATGTTCAGGGCGGGAATGTTATGAAGCCTGACAAATTTGGGCCAGATTGAGCAATGTTAAAGTATAGGGTCTATAACTTCCTGTTGCCAGTAGGTGGCGCTATGACTGAGTCAATATTGGCCTGTAATGTTGTTGCATATGACGTGTAGACCACAACATGTGAATTTCATGTAAATCGGATGATGTTTGTCACATAAGGCTTACTTCCTGTTGCCAGTAGGTGGCGCTATGACTACGAGACAATATTGACATGTAGACATGTCCAGGGTGGGAATGTTATAAAGCGTGACAAATTTGGGCCAGATTGAGCAATGTGCATTTGAGTTACAACAACTTCCTGTTGCCAGTAGGTGGCACTATGTCTGAGTCAATATTGGCCTGTCATGTTGCTGTATATGACGTGTAGTCCACAACATGTGAATTTCATGCAAATCGGTTGATGTTTGTCAAATAAGACTGACTTCTTGTTGCCAGTAGGTGGCGCTATGACTATGAGTCAATATTTACATGCAGATGTGTTCAGGGTGGGGCTGTTATGAAGTGTACAAAATTTGGGCCAGATTGGGCAATGTTAAACTATAGGGACTATAACTTCCTGTTGCCAGTAGGTGGCGCTATGACAGTGTCAATATTGGCCTCTCGTGTTGCTCTACATGACATATAGACCACAACATGTGAATTTCATGTAAATCGGATGATGTTTGTCACAGAAGTCTGACTTCCTGTTGCCAGTAGGTGGCGCTATGACTGAGACAATATTGACATGTAGACATGTTCAGGGCGGGACCGTTATGAACCGTGACAAATTTGGGCCAGATTGGTCAATGTGCATTTGAGTTACAACAACTTCCTGTTGCCAGTAGGTGGCGCTATGTCTGAGTCAATATTGGCCTGTCATGTTGCTGTATATGACGTGTAGTCCACAACATGTGAATTTCATGCAAATCGGCTGATGTTTGTCACATAAGGCTTACTTCCTGTTGCCAGTAGGTGGCGCTATGACTGAGTCAATATTGACATGCAGATGTGATCAGGGCGGGGCTGTTATGAAGTGTACCAAATTTGGGCCAGATTGGGCAATGTTAAAGTATAGGGCCTATAACTTCCTGT
>OMKN01067888.1:0-13216 GCA_900302345.1 Melanonus zugmayeri
CGTATACGAATAATGACTCACACATACGGGATACATTATAATCGTCACGTCCGGTGACCACACATAGAATTCTGGGTAATGCAGTTCTTAACGGGGGACATCTGAAACACCGTGGTATGACGCGGCCTCTCGTGCACTTTGGCCAATGGGGAACATAGTGGGAAGTAACATAGAGACTCCTCCTCTTTGGTTTAAAAGGCTCTACAAACAGATGGCTCCTCCTCTTTGTCGTCACTAGGACCGCTTAGGTCGGCTTAGAGCCGCGGGGGCCCCCGTGTTTTTTATTTTCATAGAACCCTCCTTTTCTCCTTAGAACTACCAGTGTTAAGTTAAATAAAGTTTGGTTAAATATATTATCGTCTCCTGCTTCGAGATTCTTTAGAAATACGCGACAATAGGTGCGCGCTAGTCAATTCTGACAGCGGTGCAATACACAGCTCCTACTGAGCTTAATAAGGGATGCCACCCATACAGATGCTGGTCCTCTTTGAGCTGTAATCTGCTCCACATCCTAAGTGTGCAGGATGTTGCAGAGGCCTTCAGAGCCCTGCAGGATGCGCAATTAGCCCCATCTCTCTCGCTGTGTGCAGCGTGTGCAGCATTGTGATACATTATGCAGCCTCTGAAACCACCACACCCATCGCTATCATGTGGGGGTGGGGGTGGCGGGGGGGCGCCTGCATGCCTCGCCCCTCAACTCTCAACCACTTCAGGAAATCTAATGAAGTGATTTAATCACTTGAGATGAGCACGAGAATCATATGGGAGGTACCAACCCCACCACGTTATGGTGACTAACAACTCATCTTTATCTGGCACAAGTGTTGCTGTAATGGTGCTTGCTGTTTTGCTCTCTCTATCGCTCCCTGTCTCTCTCTCTCTCATGCTCCCTGTCTCTCTGTCTCTCTCTCTCTCTCTCTCGTTAGGCAGAGAGTGTTTCTCTGTGTTGTGGTGTTCATTCTCTCTTGTGTGTCCTGGGATGCTGTATGCATGTGTGTGTCACTGTATGTAGAGTTGTCTGTATGATCTAATTGCTGTGGTGTGTGTGTGTATGTGTTTGCTGTGGTGTATGTGTGTGTGTGTGTGTGTGCGTGCGTGCCTGCAAAGTGTGAAAAGTGAAAAACAAGATAAAGAGGGTGGGAGTGAGAACAGAGAACTAGAAAACCTTGTTGGGAACGAAAGAGAGAAACAGAGAGACAAAGAGAGAGAGACAACAAGAGCTAGAAACAGAGAGACTGAGGGCAAGGAGAGAGAAGGGCATGAGGGGAAGAGATATATAAAACCGGACTGAAACAGATCATGCTGATTCACAAGATACACAGATACTATTCACTATAGATAGATATTGTCGTCTGGGTTCTCTCTGGATACATTTTTGGCTTATCTGAACCTCTATAAATATCTCCAGCCAGAGTGTGTGCCGAGCGCCACTGCATTGTCCCACCGGGGAAATAAATAAAACCTTCTTACAGCTCACTGTAGAAATCTGTTGACAAAGACAAACGACAGACATAAATCTTCCTTGCTCATCATTCAGCATATCGAGTAATGCTGGAATGAAGACGTCATATATCCTAGGAGGGGGGGATGCCACAAACAATCCTCCAGCCACTGGTCCATCTGCTGAACACACGACATGGCATTTAAAGGTTGTACAAAATAAATACAAATGTACGACAAGCCTCAAATCAAGAGCGAAGCAGTTCTGTTGGGAGTTGTGTCGTGTATTCCTCATCTACCCTTGTGTGCTGGTAGATTTCCACTCTGCTGTGTACATGACTCTTTGCTTAATGTTATTCCCAAAATGTGCTTCAACAGTTTTACCACGCTCTTATCTGTTAGCCTTGAGAGGTCTTTAATGTTTACTCTCAGTTCTTAAGCTGTGGAAAATAACTGTCCTCGCTTCACAGACAGTTTCTGTTTTATCTCTATGTAAGACCATGGTGGTAATAGCTGTCTGCATTCTTTCTCTCACCCCATGGGCGTGACATCATGATATCATTTTCAAACTGTATATATGCTTTATGTATCTGAATAAACGGTGAATCTCTCTGGGTGATGCTGGCTTGCGTCACGTTGATTGAAGCTCGCTGCTTTGCTTACAGAGATGATCTTGAAACCTGAGACTCAGCCACATTAGATGACAGCTAGAAAAAAACGCACATAACAAGTTTGTCGAGCGAAATTCAAGTTCTGAAAGTCAAAGTCCCATACAGGTAGCCAATGTGGTGGGTGAGATGTTAAAGGAGGAGGTGAAGCAGGTCAGCGGTCAATAATGGTGGCATCTCCCACACAGTACGACCATCTGCTCTGCACAGCCTCACTCACATTGTCCCCACAGCCCTTCGTTTTAGTTGGTCTTTTATGGGCGAAAACAACATGTCAGGGAGACGCATCGCCCTCCCGACCTCAGCAGCCATTGGGGTTTGAAGACAGCCGCCAGGGACAAACAGCGCTGTCATGTTGTCCACCATCAGGCCTCCTGTGTGTGGAGAGTTAAATGGCACAGTCAACAATAACAAAAACGTGCAAGCATTTTTGCTTTTGTTTTACTGTGATAGACATTTTCTGTGGTCAACATGTGTGGTTCTTTCTTGTGGGAGTCTGTGGGAAAATAAAAAAAGCTTTGTAATCATTCACTGATACCGAAATGATGAAGAAGCCGGTGGACGGTCCAGATGTTTTTCAACTAAACAACAGGTCACCACAACCAAGACAGATGGGAGAGGAGAGAAACGGTGGCAGATCCATATATACTGTAGATACCTTAGGTTTTGTAGGGGGGACCTATTGATCACCTTGGCCTCATTATTTTCCTGTTTTGAGGTGAAGCACGTTGTGCTGATGAGATCAATTTTAGGAAGGTGTCCTCCGCATAGAGGGGAATATTGTACTCCAGTGGGTAATAAAATAGTTGCCATGGCTGTCCATATATTTATAATTTTTTTACAATTATTTGTCTTGTCATTCTTGTCTTTTGCTGCAGACACTTTCAACTCATTTAACACACTGGGAAGTAAGTAAGTAAGTAAATCCTCCCAATTAGCCTCTGGAAAAAAAAAACCCAATCTGTTCTGCAACATTTTCGGTCCGCCAGGCAACGGGGGGAGAGAGAGAGCGTTGAGTGGCTGCGCTGAAAAGACCTGCTTTACCTCGCCATATTCCAGTTGGCACTGGATGTCCACTGGATCTGATTGGAGGCACTTCTCAGGGCGATCCAAAAGAATAACCTGCCCATGGCCACAGTGCTGATTCAGCAAGCTTATTGTGGTCGACGCATAGTGCAGACTTGGGGATAAATGTGGCTTTGTGAGATGTGGAAGTAGTGAAAATAGTCAGCATAATGTGGTTCAGTTCTGCTTTCGATTTAGAGGCTTTTTAGGTTTTTAGTCGTTTTCGTCCCTGTGTGACCCACAAACAACTCAATAGCATTCGGTGAATAATTCACAGTTGGATGTGGACTATTTCACAGATTAACTTGACCAGACATCACAGATCATGCTCTTACCTGGGACTTCTGAATCACTGAGAGTCACTGTGTCACAACCTCTCAGGCCTGAGGCTTCTGGTGTTCCTGGCTGCAGCAAGTGTTAAGACCACTTTAACAGGTCTCTGGGGGAAAAACGTTGTGACTCCTCCTCATTATCTCTCCGGACCTCTTCCTTAAAGTGTCATTTGATTGGGTGTTTGGGCATTGTACACAGCCTGGTTCCAGCAGTCCTCAGACAGCCTTCACTCTTTCAGTGCCATAAACTCTTGACATTAGGAAGAGTTGACAGCACACATATTGCATTACCACTGCTTACGTATTTTTTTTAGGACCTTATCAGTTCATCACATCACTATCAGTCATTGGCGATTATAATGGTTTGATGACAGAAGTTGGCCCACACCTGCCAAAGTGTGTGATTTTGTACACTCTATTGTTTAAGAATAGAGAGCAACATTTTAATCCTGAGGAAGGGTTGGGTCCCACTAGCATATTTTGGGGTTACTGCCAGCACAGCACGCAGACTGTTCATGTCATACATTATGCATGGCGACTCTTTTACAGCCATAGTAAACCAGGACAACATCATTCTTAGGCCACAATAACCTCAGATGACCATGATTCAACTATGGTGTGTAGACTGTTGTGAGACAACAGATACGTTTTACTCATATTGTGGTTCTGGTAGGTTGATTTCTGCCAGCCTACTCCCCTGCCAGGCTTTTCTGATGGATTTACAGTTAAGACATTATATACCCAATGCTTTAAAAGATCCCTAGATATGCCCTGGCCAGCAAGTCCATTTACAGTCATTACAACTATCTTAGTGCCTTTCATGTGCAGTTTCGATTAGGTTGTGTGTCTGCATTCAATTTGTATTTTTTGTACAGCAGATGTAGCAGAGAAGTCAAATCGACTGAGCTAATTCTACCTTGTGCCCTATTTTGGTCAATGTATTGCATTATGCATTGTGTTCCCATCCCCAACAATATAGTCTATAATGTACGACATTAATAATGTAAGAGAGCAAACTTATTCATAGACTATTGTCAGATGTGAAATGCAGAATACGTATTCAGATCCAGCTGATTGGCTATGTGCATTGACTGCTTATTGCAGCCATGGCCAAGCCTATCACCTTTCATTACCTAAGCCTTCCACATAGTAGAGATGAATATTTGCACAAGAATAGAATGCTAAGGAAGCATGATGCCTCCCTAGACATATCACATATATATCACATTACCCACCAAAACATCCCACAGTCCCAGTCCCAATGTGACCAGTACAGTTATATCACTTTTCAGTTCCATCTTTTTCATTTGAAGTTGGAAGAAAGGGTTTGGAGGGAGTCATAACAGAGTTGTATAACTCTGTTCAAAATTCAAAAATACATTAGTAGATTATATTAAAAAAACATACAAATATATGTAGGCAGTTTATTGACTGTCTGAGGCACCATCTGCATGAAGCAGCTTGTGTTTTTGTGATTTTCATGATGCTGTATTTCAGAGGGATGTTTTGGATTACCCAAGAGGGTATTTTTTTGTGTGTGTGTGTTTGTGGTGTCCGTGTTTGTGTGTGTGTGTGTGTGTGTGTGTGTGTGTGTGTGTGGTGTCCATGGGGAAGGCGGGGGCTACAACAGAAAGAGCCAGGAAAACACACACAAAAAAACATTGATTCCCTGGAAAATGTAATGTTGAGGCTATGATTTCTGACACAACACCTCCCAACCCCCCTCCTCCATTACTCCAATAAAATGTAGGCCAACCTTTCCACAAGCATGTTTCTAACTGTGACTTCAGTAAAATAACAAGTTAAATTCAGACATCGCAAACCAGAATATAATAAACACCAACCGAGAAAACCCCAAACCTCATTAAAACCAGACCCTATTTTAAGACCCAACTATGATATCATATATGCATTTTTATTATTTCAACCAGCTGTCCAGACACTTTAAAGTCGAGCAGAAGCGGAAATTCTAGAGCATAGAACTGCCTTAGTGTAACGTATTTCCGGTTGAAACCGGCCAAATCTCGGGCCAGATGTTGGAAGAGCCGATTGAGCCGATGGCCTCGCGATATCGGGCGGTATCGGAATTTGATTCGATCGTTGAAAAGTGGGCGTGTCATAGCAAACATGGAGTGGAACGCTGAAAGTGAAACAGCTGGTTTGGATGCTAGCCTACATTCCGTTGTTGAGGACTATTCGCCTCCGTCTACACCTTCATCACCAACGTTATTGTATCGTGTGTATATGTAGAATAAATGGTTAAACTGATTTTACTCCATGTGTCTGCATTGTTTATGAAAATGGTGCGATCCCCAACGTACGCCGGTGCGTGTGCATCCGCACGTCGGTTATTACACGGCTTATGACTGGTGAGAAATGATGTGCATAATGTAGTGAACCACACATTCAAAAGTCAGCGTTGAGCATAGTTTGCAGCCTGCTCTACTTTTTATACTTATTTAAAAATCGGGACACATCAGCTGCATAACTGTCGATGTCGTCAAAAAATCAAATAATGTCCGGCCTCTAAAGTCACATATACCACCTTCCTACTAAAGACTACCCGTAGAAAGAATACGAGGAAATGGGATTTTTTTTTGGCATATATTGATGATAGGTGCCCAATATGACCAGGGAAGTGACCTAAAACGGGTTCCTTGCATCTTTAATTAGGAGTACTCGGAAGAGGGGGGGGGCAGGGGCTACCGTGGCACTCTGTTGCCAGGGAAATGGTAAGGTGTCCTATTTTTATAGCACAATAAAAATCTCCACTTGCTTCTCGCCATCTAGTGGATAGCTGTGTGAATTCGGTCATATGGTTATATAGCACTGCCACTTCCTGTAATATGTGTCGGGTAACATTAGATGGCATATCAGGTACTCACTTCTTTGTTTGTTAGAATTCTGCATTTAGCACAATGGTGATCCACAATTGGGTGGATAACTATAGCTAAGATTTAAAAGCTTTCAGAAGTAGCCTACATATTCAAAATACCAGCACAGGACTGTGCATTGGTAAGAAGTGCAATACAGTGGTCACAATTCAAAGTAGGCCTACAATACATTTATTATATCCAGTATCCACAATCTTATTAATTAATTAGTCATTTGGATGAAAAGAAAAGGCTGATTTGTCTGAATTGAGATAAAATATAAAAGCTGCAATACAATTATATAACAACACATCATAAGACAGCATTACGGTAATTAAACACACAATTGTCATACAATTAATGTTGTTCTAAAGATGTATTCAGTATTGAAAACCAGCAACCTAGCCTGTGGCCATGTTGAGATGTAGGTCCCACACTGCGATGTTCAGTAATGGATTTCAATTTGTGTCTTAAGACCAGTGAAATTAAGTTCACTGTAGCAGATGACAGCATACCCAGTGTGACACCACTCTTCTGACAGGGCAGGTTGTGTGACAAGCGTGTCTCGAGGCAAAGTGACTGCAGCAAGGCACAGTGATTACAGCCTATTCAATTTGTCTCCACTATCAGCAAAATTACATTTTCGCACCAGATGACTGGAAGAATGGGACTTGCGTCACACTGATGATCACATGGTGTATAGTTTGAGTGTTCAAAGATTGCAGTTTCCAAAACTAGGAGGCATGCCTCCAGTGTGTGCAATGTTATGCATGTTTGAGGGTATGTCATTTTGAAAAAAAACATTGAATTATTGCACATTTGTAATTGCTGTCTTTGTGGTATGGATACGATACTCTGAGGATACTCTACGATACTTTCAGATATAAAGGGTACAAAAAAAGCACTTGTGAAAAAGCATTTCTAATGTGTTTAGCAATTGTGTTTTCATGATGTTATATTAGAGGGGTTTTGGATTACCTGAGAGGGTATTTTTGTCCACGTGTGTGGTATCCATGTGTTCATGGGGAAGTTGGGGCTACAACAGAGAGCCATGAAAACACACTGTTAAATTTAAACTAAATTACTGATTCCCTGGAAAACGTAATGTTGAGGCTATGGTTTCTGACACCTCCCTCCTCCAAAAAATGTAGGCCGACCTTTCCACAAGCATGTTTCTAAATGTGACTTCAGTAAAATAACAAGTTAAATTCAGACATCACAAACCAGAACATAAATCATCAACCGAGAAAACCCCAAACCTAATTAAAGTGCAGACCCTATTTTAAGTCTGCATACATTATTCTACATGTGATGTAACTATACATATAGTTTGTTTATTTTATTTAATACAAATGAAGCCATTTTGAAATACAAGTTCAGATAATGATTGACATATTACCTCATTTTAGATCCTTTTAGAAATCCCATATTTCTGCTAAACTTGCAAATCTCTCTTTTTGGAATAGGAAGGCCTTAAAGCATCATTAAAGTGTGTTAGAGGTTTGGGTTGTGTAGTTACCTTGCCATGATGTAACTCCAAATATTGGTGAGATATCTTCAATAGTTGCTCCGTAGATTCAAACTTGATAATCCAAAGTAGTGTTTCCCCCCCAAGTCTCAGTGACTTTTAGCACACAAACAAACATGAACAAAGCGGATTATGCCAATGTATAAAATAACAAAACCCGCTACAGCAGGTTTTTTTGTCTATTTACAATGATTGGTAAAGGTACTATTTTCTTCATACCCTCACCGTAGATATACTGAATATGTAAAACGTCTCTCAACCAATAGGAGTGTTTTTGTTTATTTCTATAGCCTATCGGTCTTAATAACAAACACGGTGTTTCATCTCGGAAGCTAACCATGGGATCATCTTCCTAATTCAAATTGTAATATCGACGCAAAGTTGACATTTTTATTTCCAAAAAATGCTGTACGGTTTTGTTATTTTATACATTGGCAGAATCCACTTTGTTTCCCTCTAACAAACTTTAATGATGCTTTAAAGACTATCTGTGCATTATTAACATATTCTATAACCCTTTCAACATGAATACCTACATTGGCAATCTTTCTAGTTTGCTCCACCTCAAATGCTGATAACTGCGTTTTTCCTTTAGTGAATGCAGGTATCTGTAGTGAAGCACAATACAACCCTACACTACCCCCCACATTAAACCCACAGTCTGCCAATACAATATCACCAGGTAACAGTTTCTTCCAGAGTTCACTGTTCAAATTTAGAGAGCGCAGACAAAGGGCCACAGGTGATGTATGGCTCACAAATCACACCGCTGAAAAACCGGCAACACCAAGAAGCTGGGAAGGTCTGTGTAAAACTTTAGCTTGTCCTCATTTTTTTGTAAAGACTCTTGGCTGAATTGTGTCTGCAGTGCTTTAGTCCTAAGTTCATCAAGTTCATTTGTTGTTTGCTTCAATACATCTTCCATCCTCTCGATGTCACTCATTGTAAGGTCTGTCTGGCATCCTGCATCTGGATATAAAATATTGGGGAGAGAAGAAATGACTTATGGTTATTTCCCAGTAAATATTTGTTTAATGGAAATCACTATGCAAATTCTTAATTATCTACACTTTTAAAATAATAATTTAGATAATCAAGAATTTGTATAACAAATGAACTTTATAAAGTTTAGTGATACAATTTATCCAAATTCTTGGTATGGGCAAATCAATTAGTATATAATTGACCTTGCTGGTCATCTACTGTCATCGGTTCCTCTGGCTCCGTGTTCTCTGCTTCTCGCAGCTCCAACAAGGCTTCTGCACCCTCAGAGCGCCTTCGTTCACCTTCCCTTCTGTCTCCTTCCCTGGACTTCATCCTCTCGTATCGCAGTCTGGATGTCTCTGACGTGGGTTTATAGGGGTGTGCATATCCAAGGTCTACTGTAGGAGCCCAGTCTACACAATCCACATCCTTTAAAGCACTTGGGCGTCCTAAAAACACAAACAAGTCAGAGCTGACGGAAAAACAGTAAAAAAACATAACATGACTTGGTTACTTAGGCCCATTCATTAGAAGAGTGAATGAAAACGAGTGTAGGCCTACACATATGTAGCTCCACAACTCATCACCAGCTATGGTCAATGTGTTACAGGAAAGCAACAACATGAATACGTTACAAAGTAAGGAAATAATGTTAAATACCTTTAACGAAGTGGTCACTACACACTCGGGCGTTTTCAGACTCGGCTCCTCCAAACGAAAGGAGTAGATTCGCCAGCCATTTATCTCGGCGTTTTTTTGTTTGTTCTTTGCATTTCTCACCTTTGTGCTGAACAATTTTTGGAACGCGATAAAAACTCTTGTTTTTCTCTCGGTTTGATCGACTTGAACAACCATAAACGACGCAAATCATCGGCATTGTGTCTGTTGTGGTAACGTTAGGTGTTTATCCCCTCCTGCCCTCCATCTCAGGCGTGACGTCATCCGCCAACAACCTGTTCTAAATGTGGCCAAAAAGGTACAAAATTAAATATTAAATAATTATTCAGAAAAAAACACATTGAGCCAGTCGAAAGGCAATACCATTAGGAGTTAAATTACATTTGACCTGTTTTACATTTATTCAAAATTGGCTTAATAATGTGTGACCGAGAGGGGGCGCTGTTTGGCGAGAGTCTACCTCCTGGTAGGGGGCGTGGCCTGGCACAGCGAGTTGAAAACAAAGATGGCGCCCTCCGCGGGTCTACAGATGTTGTTAGCTAGTTGAAAGAAAACATGCATTTATTGTAATAAGGACAGCACATGCAAGTAATAAAAAGACTATGACAGTGATATCAGGGTTGACAAAAACCTCTTCACATAATAGCATTAACTTAGCGATGCAGTGCGTAACATCTGGGGACGTTTTTGCCATCCTCTAGGAAGCTGTACCTCTTCTGTATTATACCGCGTTTCAGGATCCTCGGTAAAATGTCAGTGAATGGACACGTGATCCCACACACCCCGCTGGCTGTAGACTTCTGGCAGGTCCGCAAGTGTCCCCGCGTCCGCCTGTTCTTCCTGTCTCACCTGCACAGCGACCACACGGCCGGGCTCACCTCCACATGGAGCGGCCGGCCCATCTACTGCTCCCCGCTGTCCGCTACGCTCCTCCAGCTCAAACTACGGGTACACCGCTAGATCACCTACCTTTACCGTGTTGATTGTTACGGTTTGATCTCAAACTTAAAAAAACCGTGATGTATAATGCAGGTGAAACAGCAGTGGATCCATCCTCTGGAGGTGGACGAACCGCACGTCCTTCCGTTGGATGACATCGGCAAGGAACGACTGACGGTCACGCTTATAGACGCCAACCACTGCCCAGGCTCCGTCATGTTTCTCTTCCAGGGTTATTTTGGCTCAATACTCTACACAGGTCAGTTCATGAATACTACACCTAACTATGCTGTTTGTAACTTTTTGGCCCATTACGTTTCCTATTCTTTTTGGTTGATTCCAGTTGAGATCAATCTTCTTTTATTGAATCAATGAACCACGAAAGCACATACCCCTCGACGTTTCATTGGTTGTTCTCGATGACCTGTCGTAGGCGACTTCAGGTACGCCCCCTCGATGCTCCGCGAGCCGTGCCTCAGGAACAACATCAACATAGATGTGCTGTACCTCGACAACACCAACTGTGACCCCACCCGAGTCCTGCCGACCAGACAGAGAGCCACTCAGAAGATCAAAGAGATCATCCGCAGCCACCCCAACCACGACGTCGTCATCGGTAACATGCTGCCGGAGTGGGATGGAAATGTTTTGCCTAAAAATGAAATGTTGGTTGGTTGGAAGACTAATGGCAGAATCCATGGGCGGTATATTATCAGCTACCAATCAAATGTCAACACTGTCTAGTCTACTGGGCTTATTCATATTATTAATAATATTTAGATATAGTGCATCTTGATTTTAATTTGTTTCTATGGTTTTGAACAGTTCAATTCAGAGCATAAACTAGCTTAGTGATGTTGAGGCTTGCATGACTTGTTGACAAATACATGTTTGAAAGATATCACATTAACAAATAGTGGTTTCAACCTGAAGTGTGTACACTGCCATGATTTAAATAATAGGGAAAAAGTTATATTTGATAGTGACATAGGTGAAAAAAAACCCAATGGCATTAGAAGAGATCTGAAAGGCCTTTTTGCTGTGATATTTTGTCCATATCGACCAGCCCTTACTCACACCTGGCCTTATTCTCTTGTCTCTCTGCAGGTCTGTATTCCTTGGGGAAAGAGTCTCTGCTGGTGGACCTGGCCATGGAGTTCAAGAGCTGGGTGGAGGTCAGCGTTGAGCGCATGGAGACTCTCCGTGTGCTGGACCTCCCGGACGTGTTCACCACCGACATAGGAGCCGGCCGCCTCCGCGCAGTGGCGCAGGCGGACGTCTCCTACGCCAACATGCAGCAGTGGAACAGGGTGTCCCCTACCCTGGCCATACTACCCACCAGCAGACCCCTGGTGTCCTTCCATCCCAACGTCCATGTGGTGCCCTACTCGGACCACTCCTCCTACCGGGAGCTGGAGGACTTCATCTCTGCGCTCAAGCCCACCTCCCTGATTCCCATTGTGGGGAACTGTCTCCCAGGGAGTTTCTCGGCCTTGCCGCCCAGCCGGAAGCACCGCGACATCCTGGTGCCCGAGTCGGTTCAGAACTACATGCAGACGCAGTCATCGGTCCAATCTGCCCAACAGAAACACAAAGGCCCACCCGCTAGGGCCCCAGGACCATGCTCTCCTCCACGGGGGGTGGTTTTTGAGTCTCCCTTGAGGAGCTTGGAGATTTCATCAAAAGTTAGCAGAGATTCGAGCACCCCGACTAGACATGCTCCTGAGGAGGATGTGGAGATGGAGGACATGGAGGACATGGAGGACGACGACTGTATCGTTCGAGACATGAGCCAGTGTTCTGTCCCTCTTAAATGTAAAAAGAGGATTCGCGACCTGTGTGGTCTGAACATCGTAAACATCGTCACAGAGGAGATGGTGATGGCAGAGTCCATCACAATCAGTCAGTTCTCACAGAGTAACTTTGCCCCAATGATGATCATGAAAAACATTATTCCCTCATTAAGGCCCTCAAATTGTGTCATTAGGAGTTCCTGTAATGGTCCATTGAATGAAGAGAACGAGGCGGAGATCACACCGTCGCGTGGGGAGGTGGAGGAGATGGAACGGAGCATTTTAGAGCAGCTACCCTTCACTCGGGAAGACGTGAGGAGGGGGGGTGAACTGGACCACAGCTTTGTCACGCAGTTCTGCCTCATTCCTTTAGCCATTAACCAGGATGACGAGTCCCTCTAGGCAGTGATTTGGGACTGGGTGCTCTTCATGCCAGACTTCCTTTTGAAAGGCACTGTAACATGCATTACAGCATGTTTATTTTCTTTACTTCTGTGCCTATATGTTCAATAAAGATAAATAAGTACTTATTTGTTATTTACCATCATGAAGACAAGGTTATGCAAGTGTTGCACCTGTACAGTATTTATGTCATACACTGTGTTATTCTTCCTTTTGTTTCATAGCATTAGTGTTAATAATGCTATATGGAATAAGAAATCATGTGAGATCTTGTGTTGCCTTTTCAGGTCTTTCGGTACGAGTAGAATCCCTGATCATGTGGGTGTCATATTTATAGGACACCACAATTAAGGACACAAAATGCTTTGTGTCCTTAATTATTTGATTTGTTGTTATGACAACATTGCACATAATTGAAGATGCTTATAATAATAATAATAATAATAACAGATTTATATAGCGCCTTTCAAAAGACCCAAGGACGGTATGACTGGAACCAGGAGAGAGTTGTACT